>CM038115.1:19529700-19657287 GCA_001642375.2 Mentha longifolia | reverse complement strand
TATAATAGCATTTAATTAGAAAACATTTATCAAAGGAAATTTTCTCAAACTCAAACTCAGACTCAGACTAGACATGACACATATGTATATGTGTATATATATCTGTACGTATTTCATATAATTAAGCTCTATAAACTTGAACCAATAATAATATATTAATCTAAGTAGGAAAAAGTGATCTCATCTTGATCATCGTCCTCCATGGAGAAGAACACTTCATCAAGATACGAGAGCTCCACTCCTTTATCTTCATTTACGCTAATCTTCTCTTCAAATTCAATACCATTTCCTTCGCGAACTCGACACACCACCCACCTTTCATACCTATATATGGAGTGCAACATATAAATATCAAATGAGATCATCTGTCTCAATTTTGGTATTCAACCTTATCCTAAATACTAATTTAATTAATTATCAGGAGTATATGATTCTTTTATAAAAATAAAAAATAGAGTAATATATCATAAGTTGTAATAACAATTTATAATAAAAAGTTGAAATTGTAAAAGACTTATATATCATAGTGTTTAATTTATTAACCTTAATGTATTAAAAATAATTATAAACCTAATTGGATAATGAACCCTAAATATAATGTAAAATAAAAAATCAGAATAAATTAAAAAAATTGAACAAAAAAATAAAGTTAATTAAAAGTAATATACTACATGAAATTGAGACAGAGGTATAAAATATATACACAAATATGCATGAATATACAACTTAGGCACAAATATATATATAAAGACATAAATGATTAACCCTTACTTGTTGATGTTGTCCCATTTGAGAAGCTGTGGAAGCATAGTTGAGAAGGCGGAATTCCTCCATAATCCAATTAGTTTGAACTCCATTTTCACAACAAAAAACAAAATAACTTTTTATGCCAATTACTTCATTATGATCTCCATTGCTTGTGAAGATGGGCTCACTCAAACCAACCTCCTTCCAAAACCCTTCTTTCTGTACTTCGATTTTGCTCCAATCCACTAAAGAAATACCACTCCTTTTTACTCCAAAACGCCTTCTCTAAATATATTCCAAAATTCCAATATAATTAGGTATCAATCAAAGGAAAAGGACTAACTAACAATTGTTCTGCGCAAGAAGATAGTAGTTATAAATAAAGGTACAAGAGTGAGATTTTCTTTACCACGAAGGCCCCAAGGGTGAGCAGCATAGATATGAAGGTCAGGGATAATATGAGGGTAGCATGGTAAATTTGCAGCCCTTCGGTTGAGGAAGCTAACGATTAACTCTTCGTCGCTAGGATCGAACTGTAACCCTGGAGGCAGAGAAACCATTTTCTTCTGTCCTTCCATAACAATAATATATATTCAACCACACAGTTAATTAAGTATATCTATGTTAGGGTGTATATATATATATATATATATATATAGAGAGAGAGAGAGAGAGAGAGAGAGAAGAGTAACCTGTGTTTGTGTGTGTGTGAGAGAGAGGGAGGGGGATTGAGTTATTTTAACGAGAGAGAATGGAGTTAAGAGATGAGTATGCATGATTGAAGTAGTGCAACATCAATCATATTTGAGAATTCGAAGACGGCGGTTATTATAGAAAAGAAAGTAATTAACATTGCCTTAAAATATATAGTTATTCTTTTTGGTGATATTTGGGATAAGTGGACATATTTTATCTCTAAAGCAACATGTGTGACATAAACCTACACATACACACATTGTAGGAAAAAGTAGATTATTTGATTCTCTTCCTTTATTATACTAGCTCGCTTTACAAAAATCGTGCCTTGTTGTTGGTGAATATTTTTATAGTGGAGAGGGGTTCGATTCATCATGTATGATTATCTTATACTCCCTTCGTCTTAAGTATTATGATACTCTTTCTTTATTGGACCGTTTCAAGTATTCTGACACCTTTCTTTTTTGAAAATAATTAGCTAATTAATAGTACAATTAGTAAATCCCTTATTACACTTAACATTATCTAATTAAATCTCATCCACTCACCTCTCAGCACGTATCCCAATATAATTTAAATCCTAAAAGTTTAAATTATCATAACTTTCTCGTTTGTTATTCGATTTTTATGATTTTTATACCAAATTAAAAGTCTTGATACGATCTTTCATTTAAGATCAAACATGGATATGTTTTTATGCATCTATGATGCTCTAATTTAAAAACATGTCTAAATACATAAATCACATCGCATCCCTACACACATTACACTTTACACACTAAACACCCCCGTCTTAAGTTTCGCGCTGAAAAGAAAAGTATCGTAATATTTGAGACGGAGGGAGTAGTAAATAAAAAGAAATGATTTGAGTAAGGTATGTGAAGCCATGTGTGGTTTTTAGTAAATATTGGTGAATAATGAGAATAAAAAGTATAACTGTATGTCCAAAAAATAAAGTAGCCATAAGTTGTATGAATAGAGGTATTTAAACAGTGTCGATGAGGACTATTAAAAAAAAAATATGACAAACAATTATCGTTTCATTATCCATTGTTGACACCTGTAGCGTGTTCATTGCTAATGATTAGAGAGTTTAGTATAAGTGTATATAAGAGTAATGCTCCAATGCCCACCGTGAGCATGCTTAACGTGCCCACGGATGACGTGTCATTAGAATATATAAGGAAATTAATAAAAAACTCTACCAAAAATAATTAAACCCTACTATAAAAAACTAAACCCTAACATAAAAAGCTAAACCCTAAAAGGAAAAATTGCAGACGTGGCACTGCCACATCACCGGTGGGCACATTAAGTGTGCCGCCCACCGTGGGTAGGGGATCATTTCTAGTGTATATAAATACCTTAAAAACTAAATATAAATTTTATTTTATCCAACAACGGTACATTAATTATGCTCACGCTGAAGAGACGACGGTTCTAATGTTAATATATGGGACATCTAGCGGCACCCTTGTGCTCAATTCTTAGTGCTGTTAAAGTGAGAGTGTATTTAAACAAAAAAGTGAGAATTATTTATGTGCATATACACAAAATAAATGAATTAACGGTAAGATTAAAATGTAGTGGAGGAATGGCATGCTTAAATTACGTACCTAGATGGCACGTAAGAAGAGGGTGCGCGCGGGAGCTAAATTAAAGGTGAAGGGATTTTGATGGTCAAGTAAAATAAGTCACAGCTGGAAAGGGACATTTGCTTAAAGGCTTAAAGATTTTTGATTGAGACTCACAGTTTATTGCAATTGGAATTTGAAGTGGCAGCGCAGCTCCTAAGGTTATATCAGACACTTTAATTTTTTTTTTCAGAACTTTTATAATATTAAAATTAAAGCTTATTAAAAAAAAAGAAAACCTAAGCGAATTAAGCACTACCAGAAAGTTCTTGAACCACCCAATTAATTAAAATTTCACAGAAGAATTATAGTCCTACACTACATGGGATGGGAGAATGAAATTGCTCTCAAATGAAATGAAGGGTAATTTCAAATTTGAAAGAGCTAGGTAAAAAAAGATTTGATGATTGAGAAAAGTGAGTTGTGGCATGTAGGTAAAGGTAAAAGAGTCGGCAACATGTGTATGTGGTGTTCCAGTGTAATTAATCTACTTTTCTCAGAGGGAAATTGACATGCAGCTCTGCTACTTGTGTTTGTGTATCCATGCCACGTTTAAACAATTTCCTTTTCCTGCAACTGCAACTGCAACTCCCTTTTGGAAAGAAACTACTCACTCGATGGCTCCATATGATATAGCTTGTGCTTTTCCTTTTTTTTTGGCAAGATTACTAAAATAGCTAGCTTACTTATAGATCAACAAGTGTAATGTTCAATTTTTAATGTATTTTTTGTTTTCTTAAAATCAAAATATTAAATAAGTTTATAAAACTATAGTACGTGATGATTGATATTAAACGAAAGATTGTACCGAGACTTTTAATCTAATTGTGGTAGTGTGCTAATGTGTCAATTATATATATATATAGAGAGAGAGAGAGAGAGAGAGAGAATGATTCACATGCAAATAAATCCTAATGTGTGAAGTGCGAATTATGCTTAAAGCTATACAAAATCATGCTTACAGCTATACAAAATTATGCTTATGGTACATAATTGTGCTTATGGCTTATTTTGTGCTTATAAGCACAACATGCACCATAAGCATAATTTTGTATAGCTTTAAGCATAATTCGCAGTTCGCACACTAGGACTTAAATCTATATGAACCAAACTCTCTCTCTCTCTATATATATATATATATATATGACAAAGACTTGTATCAGCCCGGCCACACAGTGCGGCCAAGCCTTTTGAAAGTAAAATAAATTATTTGGCCCAATTAATCCACTTGGCTCACAATCCAAAGGAAAGATCTTATAAAAATATTTAATGGATCTCAATATGAGCCCAGGCTGATGCACGTGTTTCCCTATATATATATATATATATAGTAATGCTCCAATGCTCACCGTGTGCACGCTTAATGTGTCCATGAATGATGTGGCATTGATATAAATAAAGAAAGTAATAAAAAAATATGCCAAATTTAATTAATCTCCACTATAAAAAAACTAAACCCTACCTAATAAAACTAAACCCTAACGGAAAAGATTTTCGACGTGGCATTACCACATCATCGGTGGGCACATTAATTGTGCCCACGGTGGGCATTGAAGCATTTCTATATATATATATACTTCATCTGTCCCATATAAATTGCTACGTTTGCTTTATTGACTCTTTCGGCACACGTTTCCACCGAAACCTAGTACGAGTTTTAAAATATAATTTTGAAGTATTTTTTCTTTTACGGGATAGTAGTCGTACTAGGTTTCGGTGGAAACGCGTGCCGAAAGAGTCAATAAAGCAAACGTAGCTATTTAGGCGGGACGGAGGGAGTATATACCTATTTTCATGTATTTATAGATGTTTTTTACTTTATATTGTCGTAATGACTAGTTCTGACTTAAGATTGTATCTTTACACCACTCTTGCATTGTTTTACAATTTTCACATGCATGACTTCTCAAATTATGTGTATCTTTTCGTTCATTAAATGATGCAATTATCTAATTCGCGCGTGAGATCATTATATTTGTTTTAATGAAATATAAACCGTGAAACAAGTAATAAAAAGATAATCAACAGTAATACACATGTTGGTAATTCTGATGATAACACTCCTATATTGGAAGGACTATCCCAAGAAAGCAATCCACTATATAGAGCTTCGGAGATAAATGTATTATCACACAATAGCAATGGCTAATTATATTCCTCACCTATCCATGCTCTTTTCTAGTGAACTAGAAGTTAGAACTTTTTAACCTAATTAAGGCTAACCAAACTTTTAGTCAAGATTTTTCTCCTTTCGAGTTTATAATTACTCAAATATAAGTTCACTCCCCCTTACTAATATATATATATTCGCTCGGAATGAATACTAACAAAGCTTCTTCACAAACTAGCATATAATGCAGATAAACACTAGATACGATCTTCTTTCCCAAGTATGACTCTTACTTGTGAAGATAATCTACAAAATATATACACATCCAAGTTTTCTTACTTCGCCAAATTTCTTAAATAAGGAAGATATCTTGCAAATAAACAACGGACTGCTTAACGCAGTTTGAACTTCTTGAAAACTTAATTCGAATCATACATAAATTTGCCAACATAAACTCTCGTGTATATACACTCACAATTGCTGCTGACGTCGGAAAAGGCCAATACTAATTTGTTTGATGGAACGCATCACCATACTACCTCCATCCCACCATACTTGGCTTGTTTCATTTGATAGACATTTCGCGCACGCATTTCCACCGAAACCTAGTACGGGTTTTAAAATATAATTTTGAAGTATTTTTTTTTTTACGGGATACTATGAGTGTCATAGTATCCCGTAAAAAAAAAATACTTCAAAATTATATTTTAAAACCCGTACTAGGTTTCGGTGGAAATGCGTGCGCGAAATGTCTATCAAATGAAACAAGCCAAGTATGGTGGGATGGAGGTAGTATTTTCCTTTTTACTGTTCTCTTTATATCCTTTCTCGAGGTGTGGTCGTCGAAATAAAGAAACAAGAAGATATATATATTAAGAAAAATATAAAATTATTCCTTTTATTGATTTTCTTGAATTTTCTTTTAACGTTGACCGATGATGTGGTTCGAAAATTTTACACATTGGATTAGTTGGTTTTTCTGGAAAACTTAAACGCTGTTAGAATTGCATAGAAGATTAAGCAGCGGTGACTATTATTGCAACGAAAGGAATCAAGCAAAAATTGCGAAACGGTTAAATCATAAAATGTGGTGCTAACCTGCAATTAATTAGCTCCTTTTATTCAAGATTGATATACTCCATTATGAAACATAATAATTATTCAAAATTCGCATTACTCTTAATATTTACAAATCCAACAGTTCGTTTTAAACGACGATATCGATGTGGTTTGGGATTCTCTATCCCCAAATTTGTGTTTCAATGGTGTTCCAAAATTTATTTATTTTACTATTTCATACAATTTTTTTAACATATTTATTTTATAATGATTTAGTTTAATTTAATGATTATTTTCAAGGGTTTACCCATCCCTATTAGAGTTTATAATTATTTTTTTAGCATTCTATTTCACTTTTATTAGTATATTAGAATTGAAAAATTCAAAACCAAAGTATATAATTTCAAAAAAATTCAATTTTTTTTTTCTTATAAATGTCTATTATGATTTACTATAGTATAGTATTTTTATTTTTATAAAAAATAATATAAAATTAATAGAAATTGAATTATGGGACACTATTGGGACACCATTTTGGGGATAGAGGATACCATCCCATATCGAGGTACCTAGAGTTTTCGGGTTGTATATTAAAAGTTTGATTGAATCAAATTTTGGCGGTGTTTAGTGCAAGGAAAAAAAAAAAAAAACACGAGGAGAAGAGAGAAGGAAAAGAGACGGCGGGAATGTAGGGTTTTCTCATTAATCTTATTCACCGTAAGTTACAAATGAGATATACACGAGATATATATACAAGAGAGAGAAACCCTAACTAATAGATAATGTCCATAAATAATATATTTACAACAAATAGCATAATATTAAAAGCCACACAATAATTGTTTGGCTGAATTTCTAAACTTAAAAATAAAAGGAAAAAAAAAACTCATTACCTGTATAATTTTATTTTATTTTCATATTTTCATTAAATAAACATCCATAGGAATTCTAAATAAATAATTATATAACATAATTGAATTAATAAACTCTTGTTAATGGGTGCCTTGGAGAAAAAAAAAAGCTTAAAAAACTCAATTTTATTATATGATTGGTAACTTGGTACATTAAAATTGGGACAAACAATATCATCTGAAATATATAACCTACATATTTATGTATGTTTGTAATAGTATGATATTGTGTTATATGGAACCTGAAAAGGGCTTAACAACAGCTCGTTTACGTTTCTTGAACATGGAAATTAAAAGGAAAAAGAAAGTAAATAATTAATGTCCTATATGATTAATGTCTGAGATCAGATATTGACCCTAACAAGATTAAATAATGTTCGAGTTTGCCGTGAAATGGCTTCGCATGCGAATGCAAAATATTTGAATTTTCATCCAATAACTTAATGATACGTTAAGTGACCAAAAATCATAGATAACCAACTCGGACATCCACTTTTATTTCTTTCACTTTTAGTTTTTCACTCAAGTTGGAAAATAAAGAATTTATAGGGGATGGATGGTAATTTCATTATTCTTGTCTCATTTTATTATTTTAATATTTATATATATTTTTTAGATGAGACAAAAATAATGCGATGAAGGAGTATATGATTTACGAATTTAAGATAAACGGATGCTATTATATGTCCCAACTCTGATGTCACAATTATATCTTAAATATTAATTTTATTAGTTTTATAATATTTTAAAAAATATAAAATATACTCATATTAGTATAATACAATAGATTGTAATTACAGTTATAAGGAAACTTGAAATTTTAAAAAATAATATACCGCACTTTCGGATTTATCAATTCAAACTAATAAAATTAAAATTAGATACTAAAAAATAATCATAAACTTTAATTTTTAAATTATAAACTTTAATTATATGAGTAAATCTTCTTTAAATTGTAAAAGTATTATAAATGATATAATTATTAAAATTGATAAAATATAATTAAAATTAATAGTTGGGACTTGAGACCGCAAAGTTGGGACAAATGATCTAATCCGCGATAATGTGAAGCTAGAACCTTTTTTTTTTTCTTTTTTTTTTTTGAGAAGATATAGCTAGAACTTTGAACTGAGAGAGTTCCTATCCTTTTCAACCATAATAATCTAATTAAATTCTTAAAATTCATCTTTTACATAAGTTAAAGAAAGGGGAATTTTAAACATAGCCCCCCATTTCTCTCCCATAGCCCCTAAATATAAATAAATAATAAACTTAATTTTGAATGTACAATTATATCCTTACATAGCCCCCAAACATCTACTAATTCTCAAGCTTTTATAATTTCTTAGCCTCCCTTATGCATAGCCGTTAGACTGCAGAGACATCAGACATACATGTCCATTCCACGGAATCCTCTTCCACCGCCACCACTGGATCCTATCCCACCCCCATGTCCCAACTATATTAATCGAAAAGAAAGACTCATTGATGGGGCCAAAGATTGCCAATCTGGGTTGTTCTCAAGGTAAATCGGAGCGTTGAAGTAGGGTATTTTTTCATGCGAGAGCTTCGTCACAGCATCGCCCTCACAAGCATGAACAAATGTTGAAATCTCAACAACTTTGGAAGGAAGGCCTTCATCGCGAGGAGCAAATCGGCCTCCGCCGCCACCGAAACCCCCCTCCTCCTCCCCATCCTCGAAAACCTCGCCGCCGCCACCGTCCCGGCGCCCCTAAGGAGGCCTCAATCCTCATGCTGTAGTATGCAAGTTTTCGTGGTTGAGAATTGGAACTACACTGCTTTAGTTGACGCCATCTCAACGGACAAGGCAGATATACAGTAGCAGCCAAGAAACTCAGTAATATATATGGTGGTAGAGATGGGAGTGAGATGGGGTTTTGCGGAGGTGAAAGAAAACGGCTAGCGGGAGCACAGGCTCTTTGCCGTTCACTGCATAGATGTTGGGGGCTGTATAACTGTATAAGGATATAATTCTACATTTCAAATTATTATTATTATTATTAATTTTTTTATTTTTTATTTTTATTTGGGGGCTATAGTGAGAGAAATGGGGGCTATGTTTAAAATCCCCTTAAAGAAATTGCTCACATAAAATACAACACCAAACAAGAGACTAGTGAGACTGTATAAGTACATGCGAAGATTTGTTGAAATAATGTGTTGAATATTAAAATTATGAAACATAATGATATATATAGATTTATAATTAAAATTAATACATAAATATTTTTGTGATTTCTAAAAATTACCTAATAATTCTCAAACTCTATATAATGAATATTCTCACTTTCCCAAATATGTATTAGAATTTTCAATTTGAGACGCCCCAAATATATGTTAATACCTAAAATAAAAATATATAATCACTCGATCTCCTAAATTTTAACCTTAAGTTGTATTATCTACAAAATATTATATAGGGTCCACCACTTTATCTCCATTTTCAATAATTTTATCACAACTTTATCCTTCTTTCACTCCCAACAATTATATCAGCTTTTTTTCTTTAAGACCCATGTCGATCCCATTTTAACACACATTTATGGAACAAATAGACATGGAGTAATATTTTTTGGAATAAAAATAATAATATTAATCGTTCAATACATTAAAATGATACTCCCTCAGTCTCATTGATAATGAACTATTTTATTATTATACGTAATAAATTAAATGTGACAAATGGAGTATTAGTTTTGGATATGAGGCCGTGTGATTTATATAGTCATATGCTAATGAAAATACTAAATCTCACTTATGTGTGTAAGTTATCACCATTTTTAATTATTGAGGGATAACCAACAAAACAAAATAGCGTTCCCAGATGGGTTATAATTTTTTTTTTTAAAGGAAAAAACATTTTATAGCGATGAACAAGAACAAGGTAAGATTCCATCCACAAAGTTTGGAGGTTCATCTTACTTACGAGTGTTCGAAAAATTCCTAGCCATTCTAGCAAGACGATGCGCCACTACATTGACGTTAACACAGAATAATTTATTTTCTCTTTAAAATAGCCGAACAAACTTTCCACAATGGCCCCAAATTTCTACGTCAAGAATTTAATTTCTTGTTTAAGGAGTTCTAAAGCCACTTTTTGTATTCACGAGTTCCTTTTTAAGAGGTTCAATATTGTAAATTATGTTGATAGAGTTTAAAATCTCTTAATTAATTAACTAGATAGTAGGGTGACAATAACACGCAGTTTGTCTGATTTGTTGTCTATTATTAATCATACATATATGGATGTCAATATCATGGGTTACAAAAGGAGATATTAGTATTACGTGGTTTAAGGAATGGTTTCTTTATGTCATGTTGATTTCATATTTGCGTAATACACAAAATAAATAAACTTTATTTTATAAGAAAATAATTTCGTTTTTATCTCTTTTGCACCAACTATATGATTATGTTTACATACCACATGTAATATATATATTGGAGAACTTATTTTTTAGGCAATTAAGAATTACTCACCCAATTGACTAAAAAGTCGGAAGGAAAGTGAGACCAAAAAAAAATAAAAATGAACAACTTCTCCATCAGTTGCTTGAAAATTGAAATTCTTACATCATAATTATTATAGTATGCAACAAAATATACCAATTTTAACACAATTTTTTTAAAGTTCAAAAAACTACACCAATTTTGATCTTTGTAATTCTCATTCAAATTGGTTTAAGTCAATTTATGTGTTTCAAGACAATTCACAATATCATTTTCATTTACATCTTCAACAACATCATTTAATTTACACACGTGGATTTCCAATAGAATTTATATTGCCATGTATGCATTACATCGAAACCAATTTAGACGAAAATTAAATTTATGTCAAAATTGAACAAATATCAATGTTAGTGTATCTTTATTCCGAATTTCTGAATGATTTTGTTAAAAATTTAAAATCAACCTAAAGTTTGTGTATTTTGCTACATTTAAACCATATAAAAATTATATCTATCAATATTTAAAAGATCAGTGTACATATAATAGTATACATGTTTTCAAATATAGAGTTTAAAGTTAGGTTGGAGCATATTTAAAGAGAGTGAATGTGCTTAACTCTCTCAATAGCTTCCTTCACCTTCTTGGATGGTTCTTCATATAAGAAGGCAGGGTTATCAAACTCTGCAGCGAGGCTAGGTTCTTCAAGAAATGCACGAAACGAGTCTGCAACGGAATGTGAAAGGGAAGCGAGGTTGTAGCCTCCTTCGAGGAAGAAGACACATCGGCCACCGCATAAATCTCTTGCGAGTTGCAGGATGCTTGAAGATAGCATGTAGTACGTTCCGGTCGTGAATTGCAAGTTCGCTAGTGGATCCAACACATGAGCATCGTATCTGTAAATATTGATCGAAGGTGTGATTAACAATACCAACGCATGCATTTAGTAAAATTGGATACTTAATTGATTACTGGAATACTTGCATTACTTATGAATTATGGAACACTTACCCTGCTGAAACGAGAATGATATCGGGCTTAAAACTCTGAGCACATGGCGCGATAACTTGATCAAAGACGTCTCTCATGGCTCTGTCGCCTGATCCTCCTGGCAAAGGCAGATTGAGCGTCGCTCCTTCTCCATTTCCTTTACCAACCTGATTTATTCTACCAGTTCCTGGATAGCTCCCATCCTTTAAACACAAGGGCATGCAATTTAACTATCAAAGCACAATTTTACAACAGAAATATAATTTAATAAGACGCGTCAGTAGCTTCGGGTATAGGGCATTAACGTAGATTCCTACTTCAGCGAATCTAACATTCTTCCTTGTTCACTTCACAATTGCTAAAGTTTGAATGTTTCGATCATGTATTATTTGAGAACCTTCTAGAAGGCTGAGTGTTCGTATTCATGGCTGATGAACCCAAAACTAGCTAATGGTTCTTCCGAAATTGATGATGCATTGCAATTTTTATTCTTTAAGTTGCCTATATCCTCTACAAATTAGTTATGTAGCCTACTAATAAATACTTCATATTATTGAGGTTAGGATAGCTTAATATAATAATTGAACTTTGATTAATCAAGAATGAGAATAGAGTTCCCTCTAGCGATGATCCCCTTTATTCTGTTTCCAACCTCACCAATTCTACTAGGCAATGATAAAACCACTGGGAGGAAATGCACTATGCAGAAACAAAAAGCATCCTTTGAGAGTGTACAATCAAATTTTGAAGTGAAGCACTAGGATTACGTAGACAGGTTTAAGCTGACGATTGGACATATATCAACCGGTTAGCATAACATAACTAGTTTCGTCGTTTCTATGTTTTTCATCAGATGGTAAAAAGTCATTATCTGGGAATGAGATATGAAATAGTAAAAATAATGAATACAAAATTAACCCAAGAATGTTATCATATCAATAGGCATGGAGCAATACTGCAATACAGAATGCATCTTGAAAGATGGGAATAAAAGAATGGGTTACCTGGTGAGTAGAGAGGAAAAATATATCAGGGTCTTCATAGAAGGCATCATTGGTTCCATTGCCATGGTGTACATCAAAATCAATGATAAACACACGCTTCAATCCATGGGCACGTTGTGCATAGCGAGCAGCAATAGCCACATTGCCGAAGACACAAAATCCCATGGGTCCTGTTGGAACAGCATGATGACCTGGCGGCCGCACTAAAGCAAAACCAATTGGAGGATCTTTCCTAATTTTCGATGCTGCTACCTATGTTATCAGTTCTAGGAATCATCAATTCTGGAATGCATGAACACATATTGCATCAACTAATAAAGGAAAACAGAAAACAAAATGTAAAGAAAGGTTAATCATTAAGTGACTAACGTCTTAGAATGAGACATCACCACTGCATCCACCAACGAGATTCCTGCTCCAGCTGCCAACAGCGACTCGTGGAAGGTCTGTATAAATTTTTGAAACCCAAAAGGGAAAAGATATTAATTAATATGTTAATAAGATGAATTCAGGCCCAACATAACTCCATAATGCCAAGAACAAACAGAAAGAAAATAAGAGAAAAACATGAGTGCTATATCAGAATGTTATTCTTAGTTACATGTCAAAAGCCAAAAGAAACAAAAAGCCATGATACATTCTCACTTCCTATGAATATCATAAATCTATGGGAAACAGTATTCCACCTAAAATTAACAAATTGCTTGGAACTTGAAAGAAAAAAGAGAGAGTTTCAAAGAGTTTCTCACCGTGGAAGTAGCATAAGTAGGTCCAGAGCCTTCAATCAGAATTAGGCCTTGTTTGGAAGCCTGGTCCATTGCCTTTGGAGCATGAGAAAATTGCAGATGAGCATAATATGACAAAACCATGATACTGTGGGACACTTGTCACACTTAAATGGTATCATGTTTGAAAGAAAAGAGCTAGTGTTCCCTTAAGTATATGTACTCGGAGAATTTGATATGCCTCGTGCTAATTATATCAGCAATTAGAAATGTAACTGTAAACAGAAGAGACATGTATGGTACATAATTTTTCTAATCAATTTTGCATTCCATATTTTATTTTGTTATAATCTAAATGAATTCCCAGATCAGATTATATACTGAAGGCCGTTTATTGAATGTAAAATTGGGAAAACTAAATGGGAAGCATTGCCTATAGGGGTAAAGGAAAAGGTTTCGAGCAGAGAACAAAACAATGCAAAACATTCTACATTCTTTAGTCAAATCCTAGTAATATAAAAATTCCAAACGAATGTAACAAGCCAACTTAAGGCAATCTATAACTACAAAATTGTATTTACGTAACATACCTTTTCAAGACCCGATACATAAGCTCTTTCATGGACACTAGCTATATCTTCAACTTTTGCAGGTCTGAAATTTTCAAGTTTAATAATCTCCGAGCTCGGGGACTGGAGCACGAGATAGGATAATGGACAAGAGAGTATAATGTCATTTGTGAAGTATATTATCAATCACAAGAAACATTTTGCAAAAGACAAGTATATTTTGTCACTCAGGCTTTTGCAGTTCGTGTTAACTGTTAAATAGATCTGTCCCCACTGTAGAATGAGACGAAAGACCAACAAAATGTGAACCCAAAACTAATTGAAAAGCGAAACAGTAACAATTTTTTTCACGTAGAAGTTTACCTTAGAGTTTATTAACAATCTGGTAAACTACAGCAACTTAACAAGCCCAACTTATAGAAAAACATAATAATGAGATAGGTTGTTATTGAGTTCTTGAAGATGCACTTCAATGTTTCTGCCTAGACTGACTGCAATATCAAAATATGGGTCTGGTTAATAAAGCAAATACGAGAAAAAAATTATCATCAAATATCCAGTTCCACTGTTTCCAAGTTAAGTATTTAAATTAAGTTAGAAAGAGTTGCCTATGATTTTGAAAATTCAAAACAGGTAGCATACTTAACTCATCATATAACAAATTTTGAGAGTCAAATCAAACTATCTCGGTGATCAAATAATTGCCTTAACAGGCAACCTTACCTCTGAAGTCAACTTCATTTTTTCAAGAGCATCGACGATTGCAGGAACTCTGGCATTACATTCAGGGTGAGCCTCCTGACAGAGAGGAGCGGGAAAAGAATTGTCAAAAAAACAGTCTCAAGTTGCAGCAAGAATTAACTTAAAAAGAATTAGAATCTAAAAGGAGGGATATAGAAAGAGGTTATACAAATATTTCTAACTTAGATAAATAAATCTAGATTCCTACTGGATAGAAATGAAGCAGTATTTGTCATTTGCTCAACAAAGCACAAGTTGATCTGGTAAGAGAGTTAACAGAAAGTACCCGAAAGCAGATTTGAGTATACAATTAGCACACAGAAGTCATGTCAAATATGACTTCTTCCAGCATTTATTGCTTCCAATGTTTGACGCTTAAAACTTGCAACACTTTCAACATCAAAGTTTCCAAATACTTCATCCGTTCTTCCAGTTTATCTTTTAAGTATATGATCCAAGACTTAGTTTGTTAAAGTTATTTCATATTTTAGAAATTGTAAAAGCAATTCAAGAAGAACACAACTTATCCATAATAAGTGCCAGGAAGCAGATGAATCTGTAAATAATAGTTGCAGCATAGGCTACCAGAAAGTCAAAACATTCTATTGTGTACTCGAATACAATGAATTACCACATAAAACAAGTGAAGTGACAAACTGACAATGTTTACCATTCCTACGCCCTACACCTAAAATAAAACATACGATTTCGACGGGTAAATATGACAAAATTATATGATAAATGATATCCAAACGGCAAATGATTGAAGATAAAAACATTAAGACTTCAGCAATCAATCAAATGTCAACAAAAATGATAGGGTTTTATAAAAGACTCGTGAGCCTACATACCTTGTTATGGCCCATGGCAGCAGCGACTGAGTATATGACTCTGCCATTGAGTAGTTCTTTTTCAGAAGGTAAAAAATGATTGATTTCTGGATTATTAGAACAGCAAACAAAACTCCTTTTTGTCCTTGGGACTCTTAAGAGCTTCACAGTTTTCTCCAGAGTATCAATGCCATTGATATGACGCCTAATTGGATACAATGCATATCCTGCCAAGACAACATAAGCATTATGAAAATATAAAAAACGAGATTCAGATAACGGGATAAAGGATCATGTATTGTATCCACAATGAAATTTGAAGATGAATATTAAACAAAAAGAACTACATAAACTCAATCTTTGTATCGCTCGAAGTATACTTTCAAACAAGAGCACGAATGAAGGAGATATGCCTATGTGCCGTCGTAGTCATACACCTACACTAGCTAGTATCAACACAAATCTTAGTAGCCAGCATGTTTGATGCTCTGTCAATCTAAACACCAAAACTTTATTTCCTTTTATCTATTTTTCTTTTCCTTAGGAGCCCGCCAAAATTGCTCGAACATTTCTCAAAACTCAAAACAAACTTCCTAATGCCAGAATAACACAGATATACTTAGCCCACTAATGATACAATCTATCTATGTGCTCTAGAAATATCCAAAATTCAAATTCAGTACAAACTAAAAGCTTTCAAAATGTTCGAAAATTGTCTATACCCTTAAAAAAAATTAGGCACCAGCAGCAAAAAATACTTTGATTACTACCGGAAACATTTCTTTATTAATTAGGTGCAGTATTTGACATAACTCACACACAAGGTAGCTAAAAAATGAAATTGTTTCAGTTTCACCAATCATCTCAAACGAAATCAACTAAAAATTAAATTAAATTCAGCTAATCAAGAATTTAATTGGATGTAAAGAAAGAAATAGTACCAACTGACAATGGAGAGTACAAGGCGGAGAGCTTCATTCAGTACCACAAACGCCAAAGATGATTTCAAATGGGAATAAAAAAAACTCAATTTATATGCTCTTTGAAAAAATTAACAAAAAAAAAATAAAAATAAAAATAACAAAACAAAACAAAGCTAGTACTACGGTATATGTTGAGGTGCAATTTTTTGTATGGGCTCCAACTCTTTTGGGCCGGGACACGTTTTTGATAAATTATTTTGCGAAAAATATTAATGATGTTTTCAGGTCACAATTAAAATGTAGCAATACAATTAAAAAGTGGAAATGATGCATGAGAGCACTTTAAGAATATTTTTTTAATTAGCGGCTATGCTTATTCACGATCATCATAACTTTAGGAACAAACACATACATCTAACATAATATTAGAATGGACAGCATATATTAAAGACATAATTTTAAATAAATCGTCACAAATTAACTTTCAATTCGAAAATGAAGCTGAACAATAAAAATGACTCAATGCATTAGTCGCGCCACACCTAATCATATAATTTATAAATAGAATTATTTAAGTATCTAAATAGAATTAAAAGCAAACCCTAAAATAGTCAATTCTTATAAGAGAAAAGTTTTTTTAGCCAACAATGAAAGAATTGTCTAATTCTAATTATTTTTTGTGTGTCTTAATGAAATTCAATAAAAAAAAAACAAAAAAAAACCCTAACCTCTACCCCCACCAGCCGCCCCCACCCTCATCTCATCATTCACGACTATCTCTCTCTCTTCTCTTTGCTTTTCACGGTTCCACCTGCATTTTCCAGCCGCCGCCGCCGCCGTCACCAACCGCCGTGGCCATTGCCTCTCTTTCTCTATTCTCGCCTTCCACCTTTGTCCAGCTGCCGCCACTGCCTTCGTGCTCACGGGGAAGAAGAAGGTGAAGATCTTTTCGTTAAAATTGATTGTGGATATGCCGCCGCAAGCGGGGAGGAAATGAACTTCGGCGTGTGTGAGGTGAGTGACGAAAGGTACGACGATCTCCTCCAGTAGTGGATCTGTCCTTACTCTGGTGCGCTGCCTCAATTCAAGCCTTAGGGACGATGAAATAGTACAAGAAATCGAGCAGATGCGCTCGGTCCTTCACATCCACCATCTCCACCGTGTTGAACGGCGACAGATCCAGGCTGACTCCGGCGAGAATATCGGGCAGCACCTCGTCGGCTGATTGCTCCGACGACAGCAGCAGATCCACCAGCATCCGCATCACAAACAAGGGGATCTAGTTCTGGACCATCATAATACATCTGAGAATACAATTATGCACAGTTTTAGTGCTGGAAGTATCGCGCAGTTGCAACAATTCGGAAGGGATTTGGTTCTTCTTGTCCACGAACAAGCTCATTTTCTTCATGTTCGTGTGCATGATCGGACTTCACGATCATTTTCTTTCGTGTTCGTACACACAAACACGAGCAAAATGAGGATTGATCATGCACATGAACACGAGTAACATTGAATTCGTGCAACCGACCAAATGCCACAAGGGTATAAATATCATGAAATTCAAAAAATGGATAGAATTAGACCATTTACTTATTGGTGACAAAAAAAAGACTCTTATCTTATGAAAATAACTACTTATGGATATTTACACATAGAGTTATTTATGATGTATTTAGTGTTGGGTTAAATATCATATAATAAACCTTATATCAACGATATTCTTAAAAAAAAAAAAAAAAAAAAAAAAAAAAGCCCTTATGTCAACTATATTTCTTTTGATATGAATAACATCAATCTGGAAATTGATCATCTAATCAATTCTTATATTTATATCATGGTAATGCTAAATATAGCCCCCATTTCACTCTTAATGGCCCCCTCATTTAAAAAATAATAAAAATATTATTGAATGTACTATTATACCCCAATACCTCACTCTCTTCCACAACATATCACGACGTCAATGTTTTAATCCTTTTTCTTTTTCCTATTTTCAAGAAAATTTCATGATAGATTGTGATTTTTATTTTTATTATTTATATATATATATATTTTTTAATGTTCTTGAATCGTGAATTTGTGATAGTGCATTGTCAATTGTAGCTTGCAGTCTCCAAAAGTTTCCTATGAAATTGTAGCAATGGCATCTCTAATTTCAGAAATTTATTCAGTGTAATTGGCTTTGTTACATGGAAACCTTCCACACCCCTTACCATATTTTGTGAAAAAACTTCAATTGAGGATCAAGAATAACAACAAATCTATTAAATTGAACTCTCGATTCTGATATCCTAAAAAAAATCAAATCTTAAGGGAAAAAATGGAAAAGAAAAAAAAAATGCATCAAACCTTCAATTAAAGTTAGTCCATATGGCTTTCGGCCCTTCACCAATCATCGGAATTCAGAAACCTTTGTACTCATGATTTCAACAATTAGACAAGAAATTATAAATAAAAAAAATAATCGAAGAAGAAGAAGAAGCAGCAACAATAACAATGACATAGGTAAATGGATAATCGAAAATATTATACCAAATCAAGAAAATATCTCTCTTATAAAAATATTATGAGAATCATGAACAAAATATGTTTATGAATGATTCTTTGAGTAGAATTGGGAGTGTGTTGGGTAAACCTATATGTGCTGATGAGTGCACTTCACAACAAAAAAGAATATCCTATGCTCGTTTATTGGTAGAGGTAGATGTTACAAAGCCATTGGTGTATAAGGTTTAGATTGAAGGGGATAGTGGCATGATAGTAGAACAACAGGTATACTATGAATGAGTACCTATGTTTTGTCAGAAATGCCATAAGGTGGGGCATATATGTAAAGAACAAAAGAAGGATACTACTATCCAAGGCCAACAACAGAAGCAATGGCAATCAAAGAATAAAGGAAAAGAGGTATTGGTTGAATCTGAGAAAGTGCAAGAGGTGTGGACAAAACCTACAAAAACAGCCACCAACTCAATACAAGTTGGAAATATTGAAGTTCCAACAAGCAACAACTATGAAGATTTGGATCCAGTTAGTATTGAAGAGGGCGGAGACCTTTTCCCCTTGGGTAAGACATGAGGCTTATTATTTGGAATGTAAGGGGCTGCAACAAACCATTCAAGCAAAAAGAGATAAAAATCTTTTTGCAAGCTAATAAGGTTGATGTTGCAATTCTCTTAGAAACTAGGGTAAAATAAGGAAAATCCCAAAAAATAGTAGGAAAGATCTGTAAGGGGTGGAGCAGTATAAATAATTATTGTTCTGCAGTTAATGGTAGAATATGGATTAATTGGAATCCAAGAAATGCTCAAATTCAGTTTCTTGAGGAACATGAACAGGCTATCCTTTGTGAAATCACAGATATGCAGACTGGGAAAACTCAACATTTCATAGCAGTTTATGCTCTAAATACTACTGATCAGAGGAAGAGCTTATGAGAATTTTTTAGCAGGAAGACTCAACAATGCCAATATCCTTTATTGGTAGGAGGTGACTTCAATGCTGTGTTGTCTACTGCAGATAGGTTTCAAGGTAATACTATTTTTGCTATGGACATTGATGATTTCAAGAATTGCATTACTGATAATGAGTTGTAGGAAGTTAGGCAATTGGAGCTCAGTTTACCTAGTCAAATAACCAGGAGGGTGATCACATGACCTGTTCTAACATAGATAGATGTTTTGCTAATATCTATTAGTTAAATGAATATTCTAGCATGTTGGTAGAACGATTGGAGAAAGGTGTATTTGACCATTGTCCTCAGCTTCTCAGTTTTGAAACTGTTAAGCAGATGAAAGGGTTGTTTAAGTTTTATAATATCCTAGCTGATCATGAGCAATTTGAGCAGATTATTCGAGATAACTGGGGACTGATAGGTCCCCAAACCAACTGAGGAATGTCTGGATGAAATGTCTAAGGTTAAAGATCCCTCTTAAAAGGTTAAATACTTAATGGTTTGTGAAAACCAGTGAAAGGGTGGATGGAATAAGAAAGCAAGTGTAAGAAGTTCAACACATTCTACAGAGTAATGATATGGTTTTGATTCAGGAAGAAAGAGTTTTGTTGGCTGAATTGGAAAAATAGAGCAAGATTGAGGAAGAAATATGGCAACAAAAGTCCAGAACAGATTGGTTAGATTGGAGGATTCTAATACTAGATTCTTCCATGCCTATGTCAAAGTCAGACAAAATGCAAATGCTATCTATAGACTTGTGAGAGCGGATAGGACTGTATGTATGGGGTAGGAGCAGATCAAAAAAGAGATAAAAGATTTTTATACATGCCTTATGGGGAAAACAGCTGAGGAGCTAACTATGGTGGACAAACTTATTATGAACAGGGGGCCAAAGCTGACAACAAATGGTTCTAAATGCTGAATGCACAGAGCAAGAAGTGAAGGAGGCCTTCTTTAGCATGAACTCTAACAAAGCACCTGGGATTGATGGCTTCAATGCCTATTTTTTTAAGAAAAGTTGGTCTATTATTGGAGAATAGGTGGTGCAGGTTGTACAACAGTTTTTCCAATCAGGTGAGTTGCCTGTAGAACTTAATATGGCTCTTATTACCTTGATGCCTAAGTGTGAAAATGCAAATTCTGTTAAAGAATTCCGACCTATAGCTTGTTGTACTGTTCTATATAAGATAATATCAAAGATTTTGGCAAATAGGATGAAACTGGTGTTGGATTCCATTGTTAGTGAAAACCAGTCGGCTTTCATTCGTGGTAGATTGATTTTTGATAATATAATCCTTAGCCATGAATTGATCAAAGGCTATACTAGGAAACAAATCTCTCCTAGGTGTATGGTGAAAGTGGATATTCAAAAAGCATATGATTCTGTTGAGTGGATTTTTTTGAAGCAAATGTTGGTTGAGTTGGGTTTCCCCTACAGATATATCCAATGGATCATGGTGTGCTTGACCATTGTGTCTTATAGTATAAATGTTAATGGGGAGATTACTGAGCCATTTGAAGTAAAGAAGGGTATTAGGCAAGGTGATCCAATGTCACCTACCTATTTATTATCTCTATGGAACATCTAAACAAATGTCTATTGGAGTTGAGGGAGAACAAACAGTATCACTATCATCCTAGATGCAAGAAACTTGGTCTAACTCATGTGTGCTTCGCGGATGATCTTTTATTATTTACTAGGGGAGACGCTAGTTCTATACAACAGATGTGTTGGTTCTTGATAGATTTGCAGCAGCTTCAGGGCTTAAAGCTAATCAGTTAAAAAGTTGTATCTATTTTGGTGGAGTGGCAGATGGGGTTAAATAGGAAACCTTGAGGGTGTCTCGAATGAGCGAAGGCCAATTACCTTGTAAATAGGCCAAAATTGCTCACTAGAACTCATATCTCATTTATGCTCTCTTTTTTTTTTTTTAATTTTTATTTTTAGATAAGAGAGCTTATATAAAACTTAAAATTTTCTTTTCATTAACAACTTCTAGTGACAAACAAAACTTATTCTTCTCCTCTCTTATTTTCTAACCCTCCTTATCCTCTTGAGATTGTAATTTCATCTCAACCTAAGGCTAACAAAGAAATTGGCTAATAAGGCTCAAAAGGGCTAGCAAGGATAAAAGATTTTTCAGGACAAAACAAATGGGATAGAAATGGCTAAGAAAGGACGGCCTTAAATCATCTCTTTGTCTTATAGCACACTAGACAACCTCGAAGCAGAATCCAACGCAAGTTCTAGAGAACAACAGAATATGCAAGAATAATCACAATCAAGAACAAATAAGACCTTATTAATATGACAGTCAAGGCTCAAGTCTCACAAACGGTTTATTTTTGACCCAAATCATAAAGGCTATAATTCAAAAAATCATCAAAGCATGATCAACATCTCAAATAACTCAACACTCATCTCCTCGTCATATCACAAGAAATCATCATAGGCATCATCATGAGTTCACCTATATCATATCCATTTTTCATACTCTCTACATGTCGAGCACAAACTTCAACCAAAACAAGCAAACAAAACAAGCACAACAACTTCCACATTTTAAACTAAACTAACCAAATACGAGAAATCAAATAACAAAGAAACAAAAGATAAAAAACCACAATGAACACTCTTCTCCATCCTCCCAAACTTATTCGACACTATGAAGGATAAGTTTGAAAGTAGAAGATAGTGAAATTGGGTAGAACACACTTGGAATCATGGTGGTGGTGGAAAGCGTGATCTCCATTCGTGCGTAGCCTTGTCACGCTCATCTATCTCCTTCCAAAATTTTTCCAGTTGCTCCAATGTAGCATTATGGTAAGCACCAAATGGTGTTCGTTCATCTGCACAATCAACCGCTTCTCCATGACAGCAAAATCAAAGGACTGAGTAGAACTAGAGCCCACTCTAGCAGTATGTCCTACAATTGTCATCTCTTCCTCAACATCCTCATCATCATCCTCATGTCCTTCCTCACCTCCCTCATCAGTTAATCGACACTTCAGTGGCTTTGGAATAATCTTCATAAACTGCATGTGAGCTGGGGAATCCATCAACCAATTAGCCCAGTTCTCCAGAGGTATAATAGTAGTCAACTCTGGGTGAGGTAAAGGAAATAAGCGATTGGGCTTCAACGTCCATTGTAGAGGATCCCCCGAATGAAGCATCAAGTTATTCTCCAACATAACCCAGTCCACCAACAAGGATCCCTTCACATGATACTTGACCATCAACGGTATCTGAAGATCAACGGCTATAGGGGTTATGAGACATCTAATGCAAATAAGATCACTCGTGAGTTTGCACTGCCTGATAAATTGGTCTGAAAGATATGGTGCGACATCCATATGTTCGTCAGAAATCATGCTATGTAAAGATAGGAGCTCATCACCCCTCACATTGCCCACATGCCCTCGTGCTAAGAAGTTGTATGAGAAAACTCGCTGCAAGTATCAGAAGACTAGGTTGCAGATAGCCAAAGTCTTCGATCGACCACTATCATAGTTGGTCGAGTGCTCGTGCTTCACCCTAACTAGCGAGCGCCACATCGCAATAGGAGAGAAATGAGGAGGGTTGTAGTACCCATTTGTGAAGCACCAGAGTATCTCATTCAATCTCTCCATAGATAGAGAATGATCCTTGTTCCCTAATCGAAAACGGATCCGAAAAATGACATTGTTATTGTCCCTCTCATACTCGAAGGTGCTTAAGAACTCCAAGGTGATGTTTGCATAAGTAGGCCATTGCGCTTTTAATATGTTAAGCATACACCCACGAGTGGCTAGATGGTCAACATCGGCCTGGATTCCCAACCGTTGAGTGGTTTTATCACATATGTAACGTGTAGGGCGGATCTTCAAATGGCATAAAACATCCCACATCTTCTTGACAGTAGCATTTTTGGGTAGAACAATCTCATAATAACGAGGATCGGTGTATGGATATATATTGGCTGCCCGTGAAGAACGTGAAGATGAAGCTTTAGATTTGAGAGCCATGGGTACCTGATGGGTCGCCGTTTTGGGTCGGGTTCGGGTGAAGGTCAAAATGGGGGCTCCTAGGTGGCACCCGGGCGCCCGTGCTCAGCAATTTGCCATCTTGCAGTTTTGATGGCGCCCGGGTGGCATGCCACTGCACATTTTAATTTTTTTAAGAGAATATAAAAATGAAACACTAAAAAAAATTTAAGATGGGTTGCCTCCCTCCAAGCGCTTTATTTAATGTCTAGAGCTAGACGAGATGAACTCTTCTTCATGGATACGCGAATGTAATAACACTCGTCTCCTCTTTCTTGTCAGAATGGAAATATGATTTGATATGTTGACCATTCACCTTGAACAAAGATCCATCCTTGGTTTGTAACTCCACCACACCACTTGAGTGATAGAAAATGGGCCCAACCACTTAAATTTTAATTTTCCCAAAAAAGTGATAACCGAAAATTGAATAAGAGCACTTCATCTCCGGGAGCTCACACTTTTGAATCCTCTTGTCGTGAAATCTCTTAGTCCTCTCCTTGTAGAGCCTTGAATTTTCAAAAGCTTGCATCCGAAATTCATCTAACTCGTTAAGAGCTAGAACTCGAGTTTGGCCCACCATCTTAAAGTCAAAATTCAACTTTTTAACGGCCCAAAATGCTTTATGCTCGAATTCCACCGGAAGATGGCACGACTTTCCAAACACCAACTGATACAGAGACATTCCAAGTGGTGTTTTGTATACCGTTTGATACACCCAAAGTGCATCATCCAACAAAATGGCCCAATCCTTTCTACTACCATTAACATTTTTCTCTAAGACTTGCTTAATCTCATGATTTGCAAGCTCCGTCTGTCCATTGGCTTGGGGATGATATGGAGTAATCACACGATGCTTCACTCCCAATCTCTTCAACAATGCTTCCACCCACTTGCTACAAAAGTGGGTACCTCCATCACTAATCAATGCTTGAGGAGTTCCATACCGAGTGACGATATACTTTTGTAGAAACTTCAGCACCACCTTAGAATCATTAGTAACTTTAGGAATCGCCTCCACCCAATGAGAAATGTACTCCATAGCTAAAAGAATGTATTGAAATCCAAAAGACTTAGGGAAAGGACCCATGAAGTCTATCCCCCAAACATCAAAGAGCTCGACTTCAACAATGCTCGTCAACGGCATCTCATGCCTATTTGATATTGCCCTTGTTCATTGGCATCTATCGCATTTACGAGTGAACTCATAGCAATCCTTGTAAATGGTTGGCCAGTAGAATCCGCATTGTAGCACCTTCATTGTAGTTCTATTCGTGACAAAATGTCCTCCACTAAGTGATGAATGACATTGGCGAATTATTGGCTCCCATTCCTCTTCTGGCACACATCTTCATGTAACCATATCTGCACATCTCTAGTACAAGAAGGTTTCTTCCCAATAGTAGAATTTGATATCATGGAAAAACTTATTCCGCATGTGATCGCTCACTTCCGGAGGTGGATTTTTTTCAGCATCGAGGTAGTTCACTATGTCTACGTACCATGCTACCTTTGCTTTTGCCATAAATAGTTGTTCATCAGGGAAAGTCTCCTTGATCGGGACCATAATCTCTTCACCTTCCTCTGGTTGCTCCAAACGAGACAGATGATCAACCACGACGTTTTCACATCCCTTTCAATCTCTTATCTCTATATCAAACTCTTGAAGTAAAAGAATCCACCTAATGAGCCTTGGTTTTGCATCCTTCTTCTCGAACAAGTAGCGAATAGCTGCATGATCAGTATGAACAATTGTTTTAGTACCAATTAAATAAGAATAAAACTTATCAAAAGCAAAAACACCAGCTAAAAGCTCTTTTTCATTGGTGGTATAGTTTGCATGAGCTTTGTTAAGCGTTCTACTAGCATAGTAGATCACTCGAAACAACTTCTCTCTTTTCTACCCTAAAGCAACTCCAACAACTATGTCGTTGGCATCACACATCAACTCAAATGGCTCTGCCCAATCCTGTGTGATCAAAATGGGAGCGCTAACCAATGCCTTTTTAAGAATTTCAAAAGCTTGTAAACAAACTTCATCAAACTTAAAAGGCACTTCCTTCTCGAGAAGTCTGCTCAACGGCTTTGCAATTTTAGAGAAGTCTTTGATGAAGCGCCAATAGAATCCTGCATGGCCTAGGAAACTGCGTATGGACTTCTCGTTAGATAGTGGTGGAAGCTTCTCGATTGTCACGATCTTCGCTCTATCAACTTCCAAACCTGCATCAGAGACCTTATGGCCCAAAACAATACCATCCTGTACCATAAAATGACACTTTTCCTAATTTAAGACCAAGTTAGTATCTTCACATCTTTGCAAAACAAGAGCAAGATTATTCAAGCAATGATCAAAAGAAGACCCAAATAAAGAAAAGTCATCTATGAATACTTCCATCACATTCTCAATCAAATCATGAAAAATGGCCATCATACACCTTTGAAAAGTCGCAAGTGCATTACATAAACCAAAAGGCATGCGACAACAAGTAAAAATTCCATAAGGACAAGTAAATGCAATTTTCTCTTGATCCTCGAGGGCAATGGGGATTTGGTTTTAACCAGAATAACCATCTAAAAAGCAATAATAATCATATCCGGCCAACCCATCAAGCATCTGATCAATAAAGGGAAGAGGGAAGTGGTCTTTACGAGTAGCAACATTTAAAAGATGATAATCAAAACAAACATGCCAACCCGTAACTAACCTAGTAGCAATCGCCTCATCATTCTTCCCCTTTACTACAGTCATCCCCCCTTTCTTGGCTACCACTTGTGTAGAACTCACCCACTCATTATCAGAAATAACATAAATGATCCCCGCATCAAGTAGTTTTAAGACTTCTTTCCTATCCACCTCTTGCATAATAGGATTAAGCCTACATTGATTTGCACTCTAGGTTTAGAATTTTCTTCAAGTAAAATCATATGCATGCAAAGCAATGGGCTAATCCCCTTCAAATCAGAAATAGACTAGCCTATAACAGATTTATGCTTTCTTAAGACACGCAATAGGCTATCTAATTTAGACACAGAAAGAGAAGAAGATACAATCACCGGATATGTTTCTCCTTCGCCTAAGAAAGTATAACGAAGGTGTGCAGGCAACGGCTTGAGCTCCAATTCCGGTGCGTCTCCATCTTTGGTCATCTTCTTATCACCATCTTTCCTCAATTCCAAAAATGGAATCCGTCTCCTAGGCTTTTCTTGTACTTTATCCAACATACTACAACACTCAAACGAACTCACATCAAGAATGTTGGAATGACGATTTAAACCAATAGATGAAGAAAAGATAGAGTTAGAAATACAATATTCTAACAGATCACCACACCTTCATCCACATGATCCGTGTTTATACACAAATTTACCACCTCAAGCACCTTGCACTCTTCCATGCCATTGGAATCTACATCCTCAATGAATTTCAGAGCTTTGTAGATAGAGAATGTGTGACTCTCGTCGTTTACCCTCAATGTAAGCTCTCCATTGGCAACATCAATGACAACTCTTCCCGTTGCAAGAAACGACCTCCCAAGGATAAGTGGAACATCCTTGTCTTCCTCCATGTCGAGTACCACCAAGTCCACTGGAAACACGAACTCGTTCAACTTCACTAGGACATCTTCAACTACCCCTCTCGGATATATAACCGAACGATTAGCCATCTATAGAGAAATAGTAGTGGGCCAAATTTCTCTGATTTCCAGCTTGTTAAAGATGGATAGTGGCATCAAATTGATGCTAGCCCCTAGATCACACAGTGCTCTTCCAAACTGTTTTCCTCCTATGACACATGAAATGGTGAAACTGCCTGGATCCTTAAGCTTTGCTGGAAGTTTCCTCTGCAAGATGACACTGCATTCTTCATTCAGATCACTGTTTCGAAATCGCCCAATTTCTTCTTCCTTGACACCACATCCTTTAGAAACTTCGCATACCTCTGTTGGAGAGCTTCCACCAACGGAATGTTGATGTGGACTTTCCTAAAAATATCAAGTATACGTGCATTTTGCTCCTCATCTCTCTCTTTTTCTAGTGCCTCTGAGGAAATGGCATGGTCGACTTAGTAGGAATCAGTGCAGATTCATTAACTTGAACTGAAGTTGAAGCTTTCTTCATTTCCTTCTTCTCCACACTTTCTTCTTGAGACACTTCATCTTCTATTTCAACATCAACAACTTGTGGCTCCTCCTCAGGCATCTTCGGACCTTCATAACTCAAACCACTTCTCGTCTTGATTTTCTTGCAATGTTCTCTAGGATTAATAGTGGTGTTGCTAGGAAACTATCCTGGCTGATGCTGCTTGTTGATTGTTTCAACTATCTGCCTCAATTGCTTCTCGAACATCTTCATCTGAGGCTCTAGCTGATCAAGATGACTATTGCTGCTTGTCAAACCTTGCAATACCAAGCTCTCCAATTTCTCCATACGAGTCTGACTCTCAGCCATGTACTTGGTATTATCTACCATATACTTTGTTATCCGGCCTTCAAAATCCATCTCATTTTCTTCATTGATAACTCCATTTGTCACACTGACATTCGGATGAGGCTGCAGTCCGTTGTTTGGGTTACCATAAGAAAGATTTCCATAATTCTTGCTCGCTTGGTACCTTAGATTTCTCCCTTGATAGCCACCTTGATTTCCACGGTAATTCCCATAATTCCTATTGTTGTTAATGTAGTTGACATCTTCAACAATAGGTTCTTCCAAAGTAGGCTGCGGCTGTGGTATAGTCAGAGCATCTATCTTGCTGGTAAGTTGAGAAATCTGAGCTGTTAACTTGGAAATTGGATCATCATTGGTCAACATAGCCACTTTCTTGGTAGATGATCTCTCACTGGGCCACTGATGATTGTTGGCTGCCATCTTCTCGATTTTAGCCAACGTAGAGGTGTTATCACGATCCATAATGTCTTCTCCAGCTGTTGCATCCAAAAGGTTTTTAATGATTATATTGCAACCATTATAAAACCACCAAACTTTCTGATCAGGATCAACTCCGTGGTTAGGACATTTCCTTAGCATGTCCTTGTACCTCTCCTAGGCTTCATAGAAGGATTCTTGATCAAACTGTTGAAATTGAGTGATGACTGCTCTCAATTTCATGATCTTGCTCAGAGAGAAGTATTTGGTAAGGAACAACTGCACCAAATCTTTCCAAGACTCCACTTCTTCGGCTGTCAAAGAATAGTGCCACGATCGAGCATCGTCTCTCAAGGAGAACGGGAATAGTCGAAGTCTGATAACATCACTTGTTACCCCATTCAACTTGATAGTATTGCAAATCTCTTAAAAATGGGCTAGATGAGCATGAGGATCTTCAGCTGGTCTTCCTGCAAACTGGTTCTGCTGTACCATAGAAATCAGTGATGGCTTCAACTCAAAAGTATTAGCCTGAATTGCCGGTCCCAAAACTCCCCTTTCAGTAGCCACGGGTTGAAAGGTATCCTTGATCAATTTCTCCTGACGATTCATCTCTACTCTGATCTCATCCATCTGAGCTTGCAACTACTGCAGAACTTAAGCATTCACATTGCCGTTTCCTTGATTATTTTCACCCATCTCTGCTAAGCGTAATCTCATCCTTGCATTGTTGTGCCTACAAGTAGCTTCGATTTCAGGATCAAACTGCAGAAATTTTCCACGCGTTTGTCTCCTAGTCATACACCACCTATTAACACAACTTCAAGTGAGATCACAATAAAATAAAAATAACAAAAAAATTAAAAGTGTCTAAATTAGTATCAAATAAATAGTTCAAATAACACTAGAAATACAACTCAGTCCCTGGCAACGGCGCCAAAAACGTGTTTGCTATTTTTTCTATCACACTGCAAGTGCACAGATGTAATAGTATAGAAACAAGGTCGAATCCACGGAGACTGAGTTTTCCTAGTGATTATCTAACCTATAAACTCGACTCTATTCAGACTAATCAATATTTGAGAATTTTTATTAATTCTAATGAAAGCGAATAAAATAAATATGTAAATAAAATCAAAGCCAGACACAAATCAAACTCCAATAAACACAAATATTCCAAGGTTCGATTTCAATGAACAATTTAACACTCGACTCATATTTATCTAATTATACTTTATTATCTTATGAAGCAATCACTTAATTAGCCTAATTAACCTTTTGGGTGCAATTAAACCATAAGCCAACATGCAATTGAAATTATCTCTAAGTAACAATTAAACATGCAACTTGCAACATAACTAAAGATTAAACACTCCCGCGTTAAGTTCAAACCTTTTGGGGTGTTGATTCCTAACATGTCCTATGTTCTTTATTCTAATTCTAATTCTCTCCTCTCGGATCTCGAATTAAAACCAAAGAATAATAAAAAGGCAATCAATCAATTTATTATAAATAAGCACAAGAACATAAGAAGAAGAGGAATAAAGATGCATTTAAATAAATAAGAATCAAGACACAAATTGTTCATCTACTTTCTGCCCTAGAATAACAAAATTAGCCACACATAATCATGGCATAACAATCTTTAAAGGAAAACATAAAACAATGAAAACCGTAGGAAGTTTGTTGCTCTTGTTCTTCTCTAAAAAGTGATAAAAAGTGTCCCCCAATTCGTTCTAAGTGTTTCCATATATATAGGGGAAGAGGTGTTGGTGTTAGAAGGGGCTTAGGAATCAAAAAGCCCACAAAAATCCAAAAAAAATCGCGTCAGGGCGCTGGCGTGCCTAGGTGGCACCCTGGTGGCGCCCTCGAACTTGAAATTTCACACCTTGCGGAAGTGGTGGCGCCCAGGTGGCGCCCTCATTCTCTTGATTTTTCCAACTTTTTCCTTCGATGTAATCCGACTTCAACTCAATCTCATCCTTCCGTCATTCAATTCTTACAACATTTACTTCATTTTTCTCCCAATTGGATGCTCTTCTCATATCAACTCTCGAATCCATTAATTCCGACTATTTTACCTTCAAAAACACCAACTTAGAATAAGTTTTCAACTTATAAGAATATATCAAAATCAATAGGAAACATATTCTTTAAACATGTTTTTCACACCAAATTAATAGCAAATAGTGTTATAAAATCATAGAAAACCCATGTTTATCAGCCGTAATTTCGGGCCAGCAAGGCATGGGCCGAAATCAGAGATGTTGGTCCCGAAAGTGACTAACACACGTAGAGAGGGGGGGGGTTGAATACGTGTGTTGAGAAGTGTTTAACTTCTCTTTTGTTTTTCAGCCTTTTTGCCAAGTAGACACTTCGAATGCTAGTGATGCTTTCGAAGTTTCTCGCTCGTGTGAGTGATGTGTGGAATGTGGTGAGACTCTAAAGCTTTTCTTGCAATTAAACCCAATTTGATATTTAAAGTGTGTCTGTGTGTGTATGCAAATAATCAAAGTGATAGTAATTTAAAAGTAAAGAGACAAACAATTTATAGTGGTTCGGAGAGCCTCTCCTACGTCCACTCTATCCACGACGGGATGAATACCTTCACTTGGTATCCCTTATTTTATACTTCCTAGGGGAAGTGATTCAAGGCTAGTAACAAACTTGCACTTGAATCCTCAGAGATTTACGGGCTCTCGAGAAGCCTTACAACAACAAATCTTTACTCCAAAAACTTTACAACCTTACAACTCGATCTAACACGATAGACTTGGTTTTGGGGTTTTTAGGTTTTCGTAAATGATAATCCTTTACAAAGAAGATCACAAGTAAATGGATAAGGATTTTCGAAGCTAGGTTATGGATATGTGCAGTTGAACCTAGAAAGAAAGTAGTTGCAATACTCAAGAAATATATTTCTTGAGGACGCACTAAAGTGAAGCGCTTCGAAAGAACTAAAAGGAATGTAATGGATATTTTGCTAGAGTTCTTGCGAGTAGTATGTTTGAATCGTTTGTACGTGCGTTAGTTTTAGTGCGTACAACTCCTTTTATTTATAGTAGAAGAACCCTACTTCCCGTTGAGAAATAAGTGGTTGCGTGTTCCGTAATTTCCGGAAAAGTTGATGGTGTCTGCTCCTTTTTCAGCATTTCAGACTCCAGTACTAGGAAGGGATGTCCGCCGCACCTAGGGGTATGGCAGTCTTCACCTAACCTTGACTTTTTCGGACTGTAACCGTATCTGTTGAACAATGGTGTGATGACACGTAAGCTTTATATGGCGAGGTGTCAGTCATCTGAAAGTTTAAAAGTCAAACTTATCATACTAGCATAGATCGACGCTTTTAAGTTCAACTCTTGATCAGAGACGCTTTAGGTGAGTTGACTTGAGGGCGCTTCGCTTCTACGCAACGGAAGCTCGCTCTAAGCATCTTAATCTGAAGTGTTTCCATGACGCTTTGTCAATTACTGCTGACGTTTTCACTGCCGGAGCCGCTTCGCTTCTTGACGCTTTGCGAACTCTGACTGCTTCATCTTTGGCGCTTCTAAACTAAAATAAAAGCTTCATAACATGCAAGCCTTGCTAAGAATAACTTATCTAGTTCATCAAAAATAAGAAGGGAAATATTCTAAAGAGGGTTTTGGAATCGAATCAAAATAAATTGTTTATTAACTTGATTCAAGTTTCCCCTTAACATAATATCCCAACAATGAGGATTACAGATCTGGAGTTCGTTTTAAGTTTTGAAGTCGTTTTGAGTCCTATGGGGGACGCATGAGATTTTATACTGCCGCGGTTGTTATCCTATTCCTTGCTGTTATTATACTATAAAAAAATAAACAATAAAAAATAAAAAACCTTTTTATTTTTGTTATATTTTATTTTACTTTATAATTTTTATCCCCTAGAGCTTCATTATTTAATTATACGATTATATTAATATATTAGCTAGGGCATTAATTCAGTTCGAACTTATTTCCGATTTTGAATTTCATTTCAATTCTATTAGTTAGAAATAATTATTATAAATTCAAAATTGAGTACATAATATCTACAATTTAAATTAATTATAATTTTCTAATACATAATTTTAAAAATGATCTGATCCGTGATATGATAGGGGTGAAACCCTTCATCTCATGTGTATAAATACGAATAGCACGTTCACTATTGCAACACCATTATCTACCAAAAACATGTGGTTTCCGCTTGATAACTAGTCTACTTCTAAAAAAACATTAATAAAATCAAACCAAATATTGCGGAAATTAATTAACCTTTGGAAAAATCCTAACCTCATAAAAACATACTATGCATTTTTAAATCATAATATAAAAAAAAGGTTCACGGGTTTGATTCTGTTTGGGGTTGAAAAAGGGTCTTGACAATATATGTGTTGAGCTTTTCATATTCAAGAATGCAACGAATTGGAACACACTTGGGTCAGCCAGATGCATCGTGCGGATAGTTAAAACACTGACACTTTTATTCGTGTAAATTAACATTTTTCTGTATAAAGATTGACACTTTTAAAAATTGACATTTTATTCGTAAAATAATTATGTTAAAGATTGACACTTTTATTCATATAAATTAACACTTTTCTGTATAAAGATTGACACTTTGACCCGGCCACACTATGTGGCCGACCTCACTCAAGTTTTTGTCCAAAGAATTTGAGGGTCCCCTTTTTTTTAGCCAAATTGTTTACAAAGGGAAAGAGGTTCACGGGTTGCATGACATCACAAATGACAAAATTATCCCCACGAAATAAAATTAATATTTCCTTGTCCCCTTCCTAGCATTTTCTGTGGTCACAAAAAATATGAGTTTAGAATAAATATATAATTGAAAGGTATGATTGCAATATTAAAAAGCAGGCCATTATCCGTACGTGAACATTTATGCAATAGTACAAGAGAACATCTTCTCTTTTAATCTCATCCACATAAGAGATTCATTTGATCTTATCAATGTCCTTCAATTTAGCTGCTGAAATTGTGACGAGAGCCCCAAGTTTGGCATTGTGGAGCCCCACCTACATATTGGCTTCTACATTCTTTGATTTTTTTTTTTTTAATGATTTGCATTTTTTAATAATGTCTTTTATTGCATTATAATTATAAATGATCACACGTGTTAAATTTTTTTTTCAAAATTTATCATTTTTGTTTATTACTTTTTTTTATAATTATTGTCATTTATGTAAAATATTACGATTTTTGTGAATCCTCCTCAGCACATATATGACAACCACTCGCAGATGCAATACGACATGTCAGATGAAAATGCAATAGTAGATTTCACTACACATAAAATTCATGCAAATATCAGCATAATACTACTTAGCTAAATTTGTAGCATATGTTGTATATAATCTTTCTAAGATGTCGAAAATATCAAAACATGACAAAGTAGTACATACTTCCATTGAAAGCCGCACTCACAGAATTTGATTGATAAAAAGAAAAAGAAAAAGCGGCATTAGATGTTTCACAAAACTTGTGTCATCCAGAGCTACCGTGCGGCCGGGCCCAAAGTATCAATCTTTATACAGAAAAGTGTCGATCTATATGAATAAAAGTGTCAATCTTTAACATAATTATTTTACGAATAAGATGATAATTTTTAAAAGTGTCAATCTTTATACAAGAAAAGTGTCAATCTATATGAATAAAAGTGTCATTATTTTAGCCCGGCCGCACAGTGCCTCCGACTGACCCAAGTGTGTCCCTAGATGTTTTAGCTAATCGAGAAATTATTAAACCAAGCTATCATTACTGCCTTAAATCAAAACTTTCCATAATAACATAGGAATGCTCCTCTATTATCATGGAAACACTTAATATACATCGTTGATGTCATGATACCGTAAGGTATTTATTCTTTTAATACTTGGTATTGCCATGTCAATCTCGATCACGTTAATTATGTGCGGTACGTAGGAGAACATTTAAACATAATCTCCCTTGCTCTTGTGGAATTATCATATCTCCATCCTTAATTAATCTATAATCGAAGATGTTGATCATTCTTATCTTTTATATATATATATATATATTAAGAATTATATTGTACCATAATTATATCCTAGAGAGCATGTTTATTTTACTAAAATTAAAAAAATAAATATAGGATTGTCGTATACATGAGAATAACGTTAGATATATAGGTAAGACAATGTTTAGACTCCGGTCATGCCTTGCCATGCAGAAACTCAGATATTGGGAAGAAAAAGATGCTATTTATGCATGCAACAAACATTCTAGATTGGTGCACGATATTTTAGAAAAACTAATTAATTTAATTACTACATGTTGTTATGAGCTTACATTCTATCCAATCCACCGTTTAACAATTTGAGGATATATATCAGTTTTATGTTCAAATTCATTTTTCTTTCTTTATTTCAATTAGAATGGAGTATATAATAGTACTAAAAGTGGAACATGATCAGAACAAGATTAATTTAGATATATTGCGAAATCGATAAGAACAAGATTTTTAACGAGATAGAAAGAGAAACATACTACTCAAAGTAATTACTAAATTTAGAGAGAACATGCATAGAAAGTAGTGGAAAGATATATACTTCAACCACGCAGAATAAAATTAAATTAAAATGGAATAAAGTAGTTTGCTAATAATTATAGAGTGGACAAGTGAGCCTTGCATAGTTCTAAAGCATGTTAGCAATCTCATTTCATCATTAACATAGTGCTAGCTAGTCCTTTTAGAATAATATAAACCTAGCTCCCATGCAAATTAAAATTCATCCATAATATAAAAAAAATTAAGTCTCTTTTTTCTGCAGATATATAATTATTTGTTGTAGCTACTCATAAGTGTGTGTGCACAAATTGGGTAGGAAAAGCTTAATTGTATGTAAACTAAAACCCTCAAAATCAATGGCTAATCAAACCTATACTATACATGTAAAAAATAAAAATAAAAATAATAATAATAAAATAAAATAAATAAATAAATTAAACCTAATGATTATCATTGCGTTCTTACTTTCTAGAGCTTATTTCTTGAATAAGCTCTAGCTATTTATTCCATATAGAACTTCATTGGTAAGTGTTTGGATGTTGCCCTTCTAATTTATAACTTTAATTAATAAATAAGGCTTGTTTTTAACCAATTAATTAAGTATTTTCAACAAATACTAAATCCTTTTCGAAACTCTTTGTAGATCTACAGACGACAGGAGCTATGCCGTAATGTGAATTTATTTGATTATTTTTCTCTTTATCTTTAGCTAATGGGGTGATTGAGAGGCATACGCTCATCATGTACGTCTAAACTCCAATTTGATTTTTTTTAGGAAAAAAAGGTTGAATAAATCCTCGAGTCATGACATGCTTCTCCTACGAACGTATATACAGACACTGATGAGATATATCGGGAAAAGAGGACTGCATATGTATCCATACATATATATCTGGCGCAATCATACTATTGGTGTCTGCCTTTCTTTTCTTAATTTTTTTATTATTATTTTGGTGCAGGAGATTTTGAGTTTTACATCTATATTTGATTTGAAAATAATTATTACGAAAAACTTTGGTGATTTTGAGGGTATAGAGTGGTGTCAGCATCTTGTGAAGTGCGTGTATTTCAATGTTATGTGTGTGTGTGTGTGTGTGTATAATAAACTGATGCAAAACCCAAGTGCACGTGAAGTATCAAACAAAGTGAAGTAATTAATTACTACTACTTGTCATTATTTTGAGATTTCCAGAATAAGAGAGAGAGAGAGAGAGAGAGAGAGTGAGAGTGTGTGTTGATTGTTCAATGATGGAGCAAGGGTGCGAGATTGAAGCACTAGGCATCAACTACACCGTCCACACCAGCACAAAGCGAAACCCCAAAATCGTGAATCCGGAACACGACTCTCTCGAAAACCCGGCCCCGGCCCGAGCCCGAGCCCGTCAAGTCCTCAAGGATGTCAGCCTCACCGCTAAACCGTCGGAGATCCTCGCCATCGTCGGCCCCAGCGGCGCCGGCAAGTCCTCGCTGCTCGAGATCCTCGCCGGAAAACTCACGCCGCAGTCGGCCTCCATCTTCGTCAACCAGAAGCCGGTCGACAGAACCCGGTTCAAGAAAATGTCCGGCTACGTCACCCAGAAGGACACCCTCTTCCCCCTCCTCACCGTCGAGGAAACCCTCACGTTCGGCGCCCGGCTCCGCCTCAAGCTACCGGAGCCGGACCTCCGCTCCCGCGTCAAGTCCCTTATGCAGGAGCTCGGCCTCAGCCACGTCGCCGCCGCCAGAGTCGGCGACGACCGCGTCCGCGGCATCTCCGGCGGGGAGCGGCGGCGCGTGTCGATCGGGCTCGAGGTGATCCACGAGCCGAGGGTCCTGATCCTCGACGAGCCGACGTCCGGCCTCGACAGCACGTCGGCGCACCAGATCATCGCCATGCTCAACGTGATGGCCGAGAGCAGGAGCCGGACCATTGTCCTCAGCATCCACCAACCCGGCTTCAGAATCGTCAAGCTCTTCGCCACCATCCTCCTCCTCGCCGACGGCGCCGTCCTCCACCACGGCTCCGTCGATCTCCTCTCCGTCAACCTCATGCTCATGGGCCTCTCCCTCCCCCTCCACGTCAACGTCGTCGAGTTCGCCATCGAGTCCATCGACGCCTTCAAGCAGCCGCCGCCGACGAAGGCCACCGGCCGGTCCACCCTGCAGCAGCTGTTTCAGCAGTCGAAGGTGATGGGCGACGAAGACTCCATTAATGTCGACGATCTTCCTCATGGCTTCGCCAACTCTCGAATCAACGAAACCATGATTCTAACGCACAGATTCTGGAAGAACATATACAGAACGAAGGAGCTTTTCCTGTGCAGAACAATCTCAATGCTGATTTCTGGGATTGTTCTAGGCTCCATTTTCTTCCAACTGAGCTCCGATTTACTCGGCGCAGAAGAAAGAGTCGGCCTCTTCGCATTCATCTTAACCTTCCTCCTCTCCTCCACCACCGAAGCCCTCCCCATTTTCTTGCAAGAAAGGGAGATTCTAATGAAGGAGACCTCAAGCGGGAGTTACCGAGTCTCATCCTACGCCGTCGCAAACGGCGTCGTTTACTTGCCTTTCCTCCTAATCCTAGCCGTCCTCTTCTCCGGTCCGGTTTACTGGATGGTCGGACTGAACCGGAGTTTCTTACCTTTCCTCCATTTCTTAATTCTCATCTGGCTTATTCTATACACCGCGAATTCGGTTGTGGTGTGTTTCAGTGCTCTAGTCCCCAACTTCATCGTCGGGAACTCGGTGATATCGGCCGTGATGGGGTCGTTCTTTTTGTTCTCCGGGTACTTCATATCGAAGAAGGAGTTGCCGAGTTATTGGGTGTTGATGCATTATATATCCTTGTTCAAGTACCCTTTTGAAGGGTTGTTGATTAATGAGTTCTCAAAATCTGGGGATTGTTTGGAGTACATGTTGGGAAGCTGTGTGGTGAGAGGAGAACAAGTGTTGAGAGAGGAAGGGTATGGAGATGAAGGTAGTAGGTGGAGGAATTATGTGATCATGGTTTGCTTCATCTTGGTTTATAGGTTTATTGCATATGTTATTTTGAGGTATAAATGTTGTGATTCTGGGGTGAGAGGTTTCATCATCTGAAATAAGACTAAGGTACTTTAATTTCCTTCCTTGTCAAAAATTCTCCTAATATATTTTGCCAATTTTTCCAATTAATTCTTGGGGTTTTTATGTTTTTTTTTTATAATTAATTACTAGCAACAAAAGTTTGATGGTTTTTGTTTCAATTAAAGATTTGAGATCACGGGTTGTATGGTTGAGTTTAATTTTGAAAGGGAAGGTTTTGGAAGGATAGGCAGAATTTTTATTTTTATTGAAGTTCAAAAAGTTGAAACAAGAGAATTATATTGATAAACGAGTTTCGTTTATACATAAAAACATGACTTCGGAACGACTTGAAATCTTCTATCCCCAAAATAATATCTTAATGATCTTTCAAAATTTAATTTGTACTAGTTTTATATATTTTTTTTTCAATAAATTTATTTTATGACGATTTAGGTTAGTTTTAAGGCATCTACAATGCATGAAGAGCCAAACTCCCTGCAAGAGCCCGGGCTCTAAATTTTTTATAAGGGGGGCGCGTGTAATTCACGCACCTGTGAACCAATAAGATGGTCAGTGTGTTGCACGCGTTAACAGTGGCATGTGCATTTCCCATTTTTGTGTTTTTCCTTTATGTTTTCTTCATTTCTTTTTTTATTCCATGCTTTCATTTCTCGCATGTGACAGTTGATCAATTTTTTTTAGCTTGTATTTTATTATCATTTATAATTATTTTGTTAAGTTATGTGTTTTTTTCTGTATTTTTTCCCCTAAGCAATGTATTGTACTATGATTATTTCAAGTTTATAAACATTAGCTATTTTTTTCTCAAATAAATTATATTTCAAATATAATAAATAAACATATTGTTAAATTTATTTAATAATATATATTGAAAATAATTCATTTAAAAAAATTAATTTAACAATATTGAAATTAATCACAAAATAAATAGTAGATAAACTATACATTTAGTAATAATAAAGAAATTGAATTTAATAAAGTGAGACCCAATAAATAGTATTAGAGCCCAAAATTAGAGCATATCATTGTGAAAATTTTAAATTTAAAGTTCTTATCTAGGTGGCAATTTATAGAGCCCAAAATGAGGCTCTCCATTGTAGTTGCCCTTATGATTATTTTCAAGGGTTTACTTATTCACATTATGGTTTATGATTATTTTTTAGCATTTAATTTTACTTTTATTAATATATTAGAGTTGATAAATTCAAAACTAAAATATATAATTTAAAAAAAAAATCAATTTTTTTTTATAATTGTCTATTGTATAATTTACTATGTTATAATATTTTTATTTTTATAAAAAAATAATATAGAACTATTAAAAAATTAAATTTTGAAACACCATTTTGGGATAGATGAATTCATCCCATAAATACATTATAGCGGTTAAAAGGGGGTCCCATTTCGGAAAAGAAGAAGATCACTGAATACTTTAACATCGCTTTGTCTTCTCAATATAGTTAATGAAATAGAATCCGATATCATCATATATAATGCAAGTAAGATAAGAAGAAATTGTAATGTGACCTTTAACTCATTAAAGAAACTATTTGAAGAAATCGGAATTAAAAGCTGAATTTCGAACACTCGAAAAATGGTGCGTAACACTAAATAACGCTGTATGAATATTACATCTCCTGATATGTATTTTTTCCACTGAACAGTCATTTTCAAGTGCCTAAAATCCAGTATTGAGATGTTAGATTTAGAGGATGTTCCGCTAAGCTTTTAAAGTTCCTAAAATAACTTAGGGCTACCTTCAACAATGAAATTTTAATTTTAGCTTCCAAAAGTGCCACGTTAGCTTTAAAAATTCATTTAATTTCTCTTTTATCTTTTCCAACCATAAACCACGTCATCCTTGAAAAGTTATTTAATTTCTTTTCTTTTATCTCCTTCAACGATAAACATAATATAAAAACATGTAAAAAAAAAAAAACGTCAAAAGTAAATATATATATATATAGGTAGTAGATTGATCGATCTGATTTTCGCAAGGTAGTTAATGCACGAAAACTGAGAATTAATGAACACGAAAAGGAACACAAAAGATTTACGTGGTTCGATTTATTGTGATAGATCTACGTCCACAGGGCGAAAGTGTGTATGGATTTTATTGAGTGAATACGTATAGCTTGTACAAAGATTGTTCTCCCATTTTTCAACCTATTATAAACCCCCTATTTATAAGTGTTTACATATGGAATTCGACTAGGATTATAAGTATTTTCCTATTAGGACTCTTTGGCTTGATCTCCTCCTTTATTGGATAAACACCGAGCTTCTATATCTCTTGTGGAGCTTGAATTGTAGTCGATGTAGGAGTTGCCTTGGTGTAGAGGTTCCTTTGAGGTGGGCCGAAGTGGACTCGACCTAGGTGGGCTGTTTGGGCCGAGCCAAGTAAGGCTCTTAAGTGGGCCGAGCTGCATAGGCCGAGCTTGACAGTCGGAGCCCAATTACATTGGGCTCGATGCTTGGGCCTAGTAGCTAGGCCATATCCTATCACATCCCCCCCAAAAAGATATGGAAGTGAGGGTGTGATTTGGGGTAGAAAGGTGAAGCATGAGTAGTGAAAGTTACATTGCCCCTTCGGAAACAAGATTTCGACGAAGTCGGAATGCGTAGTGCTTCGTTAGGACGAGGTCGAACTGAAATTCACATTGCCCCTTCGGAAATAAGATTTCAACGAAGTCGGAATGCATAGCGCCTCGTTAGGACGAGGTCGAACTGAAATTCACATTGCCCCTTCGGAAATAAGATTTCGACGAAGTCGGAATGTGTAGCGCCTCGTTAGGACGAGGTCGAACTGAAATTCACATTGCCCCTTCGGAAATAAGATTTTGACGAAGTTGGAATGTGTAGCGCCTCGTTAGGACGAGGTCGAACTGAAATTCACATTGCCCCTTCGGAAATAAGATTTTGATGAAGTCGGAATGTGTAGCGCCTCGTTAGGACGAGGTCGAACTGAAATTCACATTGCCCCTTCGGAAATAAGATTTCGACGAAGTCGGAATGTGTAGCGCCTCGTTAGGACGAGGTCGAACTGAAATTCACATTGCCCCTTCGGAAATAAGATTTTGACAAAGTCGGAATGTGTAGTGCCTCGTTAGGACGAGGTTGAACTGAAATTCACATTACCCCTTCGGAAATAAGATTTTGACGAAGTCGGAATGTGTAGCGCCTTGTTAGGACGAGGTCTAACACGTGATGTGTCAGTTACATTAAATGCGCCGTATGGGGTCTCGATAAAGTAGGGGCGTGCGTGTTACGGGGGGAAGTTGAAAAGGCGGAAAGTTACTAAAACTTCTTTCAGACGCCACAATCATTCATTTTTGAAATTCGGAACCCTAAAATTTTTCGGCAATTCATCTTCTACCTTCACGCTTGCAGTGTGGCCGTTGGTGTTACACCAGAATCTAGTGAACCATTTCGTTGTCACCACAGTCGTCCATCGCTTAAAAAGTAAGTATCCATGGTTTCCTCTTCTTTTATTCGCGAGTCTAGCGGTAGTGGTAGTCAGGATTCGGGTGAAAGGTCTATGTCGCCGCCGGTATGTCATTTGCCAGAAAATGTAGATGTAGATGTATATACTGTAGAGTCAGACGTTCCGTCGAAGTGTAGGGTAGTTTTTGCTTCTCCCTTTGATTCAGTCGGAACAGTGTCGAAATTTTCTTCAACCCTAGATTCATCTTCAATTTTGAAAATTGCAAAAAATTATTTATTTCCCAATTGGATAGAGATGGTAGTTCCTCGGCCGGAGGATAGGGCGTCAAACCCTCCGATTGGATTCGTAACTTCTTACGAAGACTGTTTAAACCATGGTCTTCATCTTCCCCTCCCCCCTGTTTTCGCCGATCTTCTACGGAAGTTCGGCATTCCCTCAGCTCAAATAATGCCGAACTCGTTTAGGCAGTTCACTGGTTTAGGCATAATGAGTAGTCGTCACGGGGTCAGCCTGTCAGTAGAGCTGATCCTTAAATACTTCCAATTCAACTCATTCAATGGGTGGTACTACCTGACACCTCGTCTTGACTTTAGAGTGAAGACGAAGTCAAAAATCCTGAACTGTCAGTCTAAGTTCTTCTTTTGCCGGTTCGGTGAGGTCCCACATTTCGTGTGGAATATGGGTAAGTTGAGGAACCAAGGCACCGAAGAGGAATTCGGTGCGCTTGAGGAAGTGTTAACGAGTCTCATCGATGAAGAGTTCACCGAGGTCGATCTTGCAAGGGCGGGGCTGAGCCCTTATGATCCAGACTCCATGGTTGAGCCGGTGAAGGGTGAGGCTCCACATGGTCTGTTTTTAATGTTGTGTGTGTTCCATTTCATTACTGAGAAACTTCTCGGTAAGAAGAGGGCAAGGTCGAACACTACTGAGAAGCCAGCTTCCGAGGTTTCTTCGGAGCGAACAGAGAGCGGACTAGGCTCTTCACCAATGGGGTCCCCTCCGGAGCGACCTCTCGTTCGAAAAAAGAAACAGCAGAAGTTGGCTGTTGCTACTTCGATTGGAGAGGAGGATTGCACAGTCACTGCAGTCCGGTTGTCTGGCAGTGTTGGACGCCAGGGTTCTGGAGAACTGGTGAATCAGCCTCGGCCATTTCCTGAGGTAGTATCACACTGTCAGCTGTACTTCCGCCTTTCATTATTATATATTTGCTGACATTAATGTGGGTTGATATAGGGTGTCGAGAATATGGTGACGAGGCTGAGTGATCTGGCCTCGGAATTGAGCGGTTTCTTAACCTCCGGGGTCGACCGCTACAACGAGATGGCCCGGGTTCGCTGCAACTTGGAAAACGAGAAGGGCAGCCTCGCCAATCAATTGGCATTGACAGAAGTCAAACTGGTGGCGGAGCGGGCCGCTACCGAGGTGGCGAAGACGGATGCGAACTCGTTGAGGGCCGAGGTGGAGGCGGCGAGGCGACGGGAGGCTGAAATGGTTGCCGGGCAAGGGCCACTGCTTCGTGCGTACACAGAGAGACTGTTCCGGTTTGAGAAGTTCTCAGAGCTTGCTGGGCATGTGGCCTCCATCCTGAATGCTCGTGCTGTTAGTGACACTATGGACAGCATTGCTGCTGATATCCCGGACTTGGATAAATCCAAGTACGGTTATCAGGAGATGTCGGATGAGGCGGTGTACTGCAAGTATGCCGAGGCCTTACTGAAGGGCGTCCAAGGTGTCCCGCTTCTAGAGAGCTTGCCTTCGGCATCTACATTTTTGACCGCCGAGGTGGTGGAAAACTGCCCGGTCGACCGGGATGATGAGCTGGAGGAGGTGATCGCAGGCCTCAGCCACACTGTTGAGATTGCGGTGGAGAACGCTGGCCACCAAGGGGTGGAAGCCGAGGAGAACGAGGACGCCGAAGTCAGAGGTGAAGGTGAAACTGCTCTGGCTACTGATGGGGCTCCTCGTGATGAAGAGAACACCGGAGTGGTCAGTTGATCACCACTCTTTTTTTTTTTTTATTTTTATTTTTTTTATGTAGGGTATTTGTACTACGGCATCGCTAGGATGTCGTTTCACCTTTGCCCTAGTGGCGATAAACATCCAAGTTTAATGGAAATTATCTTCGTGTTTATGTAGTCTTCTTCTCCGGAACTTTTCGATGCATCTCCGTATATAGCTCAAATCAATAACTTACTGCTAGCTCTTGAAGCTAAGAATGTCGAAGTCCTTCACTAGAAAGGCCAAGCTGGCCATATCCAGGACGAGGCCGACGTGAGACTTAGAGCCGCTCAAATAAAAAATGACGAGCTTCAAGCTCGGCTGCTGGAGCTTGGAGAGAAGTATGATGCCGTGAAGGAAGAAGCTGATAAGATCGCCGAGGAGCACGCTGAGTACGAGGCCATTGTCCGCCGAAATGGCGGGAAAACTATTGCTGAAGTGGACGTAAAGGTGACAGAAGTCGCAGCCCGGTGCAAGGATTACCAAGAAAGATACGGGGCGGACTCCTGGCAGCTCCGAGATCAGATGGTGGAGCTGAAACGAGTTGCCGGTATGTACGAAGTGATTTTAGCTCGGCGCCCGAAGTTGGCTGCTCGGTTGGCAAAGAACGCTTGTCCTACAAGTTCGTCTACTTCCACCGGTCCCTCGAGTTCGTCGACTCCCGCGGGTCGATCGGGTATGAGATTCATGCGCCACTCGAAGGAGTTTTATGAACAAGAGCGGCAATCGTTGGCTCGACGAGGACGAGGTCGGAGCCTTCAATCGGGTAGGGGTAGGGGTCGAGGATGAGGTGGTGGTGAGCGAGGTCGAGACAACTTCAATATAGATGAAGTTTTAAATTTTAACTTCGACGGTGATTTTCCCACAAGATGGCTTAGTTTTAGCAAACCTAAGCCTTCGAGTTCGTCGTGATTACCATGTAATTGTACTCTTCCATTTTTGAAATAAAACGGGATATTGTGTACTTATATAAGCCTTTTACCTTATTTTAAACAAAGGTATATTTCTTTGTTTTAAACAAAGGTAGGCCATAAAGTGCATTACCTCATCATGAGACGCGGTTTAAGGTTTGAATAGCATGACTTCGTCAAAGATGAAGTTTAGGCTTTAATTAGCACGACCTCGGCTTCAGACGAGGTTTAGGCTTTGAATAGCACGACTTCGGCAAAGACGAAGTTTAGGCTTGAATAGCACGACCTCGTCTTCAGACGAGGTTTAGGCTATGAATAGCACGACTTCGGCAAAGATGAAGTTTAGGCTTTGAATAGCACGACCTCGTCTTCAGACGAGGTTTAGGCTATGAATAGCACGACTTCGGCAAAGACGAAGTTTAGGCTTTGAATGGCACGACTTCGTCAAAGACGAAGTTTAGGCTCTAAGTAGCACGACCTCGTCTTCAGACGAGGTTTAGGCTCTTCTCTGTTTTAAACAAAGGCCGTATCTTTGTTTTTAACCGAGGTGGTGCCTCCTCGTTTTAAACAAAAGTAGTTCTTCCTAGCTTTTACCAAAGGTGGTGCCTTCGTTTTAAGCCAAGGCAGTTTGTACTTCTATTTTTAACAAGGTTAGGTCGGTACGCGCGCGTTTAAAATTTACCCCAAATGTGGAGTTTATTAAGTACCCTCGTCAGGGTTTTACTAGCTCACGTTTGTCTTTTGACAAAGTTTGGCTTTAAATAGCTTACTTCGGAAGTTAGATTTCGACGAAGTTTGGCTTTAAATAGCTCACTTCGGAAATGGAATTTCTACGAAGTTTAGCTTTAAATATCTCACTTCGGAAATTGGATTTCTACGAAGTTTGGCTTTAAATAGCTCACTTCAGAAATTGGATTTCGATGAAGAATATAAAAAATCGGAATACTAAACTTAAGCGGGAGAGAGAGACATGCAAGATATGATATGCAAGGACTTGCACAAACAATGAAGGAAAAATAAAGTTTTATTGATAAAAAAATTAAAACATGATACCTACGACCTTATATGAATTAAACTCGACCATCACTCTCCTCCACTTATACAAAGTATTTCTTTAAATGAGTAATGTGCCATGTGCGGGGTAAGGGCTCACCGGATAAATGGGCGAGTTTGTACGACCCTTTGCCGAGGACTTCTTCAACTCGGTACGGTCCTTCCCATGTGACTTCAAGCTTCCCGAGCCTTTCCGCTTTACTGACCTCGTTATTCCGAAGTACGAGGTCACCTACTTGAAATTGTTGGTACTTCACTCTTTGGTTGTAGTACCGAGCTACTTGTTTGTACTTGGCTTCTCTTATGTAGGTGAGCTCTCATTTCTCTTCCAATAGATTCAGTTCGGTTCGGAGATCTTCCTTGTTGACTTCGGCTGCGAAGTTAAGAGTGCGCGGGCTCGGCAGGCCGATCTCTACCGGGATCACTGCTTCGGTTCCATACACCAAGCTATAAGGTGTTTCACCGTTTGAGGTCCGGGGAGTTGTGCGGTATGACCATAGGACTTGGGGTAAATTCGCTGCCCAATCTCCTTTGGCTTTGTCGAGGCGGGTTTTGAGTCCCTTGACGATCGTTCTGTTCGTAACTTCAGTTTGGCCGTTCGCTTGAGGATGGGCTACCGAAGTGAACTTTTGGTGAATGTGAAGCCGTTTACACCATTCTCTGAATGTCCGATCGGTGAATTGCGTTCCATTATCCGAAACGAGGATGCGGGGTACACCAAAGCGGCAAACCACATTTTTCCATACGAAGTTAAGGGCATTTTTGCTTGTAATTTTTGCCAAGGGTTCGGCTTCGACCCACTTAGTAAAGTTGTCGATAGCTATGATGAGGAACTGGAGCTGTCCAGGAGCTTTATCAAACGGTCCGACGATGTCAATTCCCCATTGCACGAACGGCCACGGGCTTTGCATGCTTATGAGGTCGGTTTGAGGCAATCTCGGCACCGTCCCATGGATTTGACATTTTGGGCACTTTTTGACCAGTTCGACTGCGTCTTGGAACATTGTAGGCCAGTAGTAGCCCCAACGCATGACCTTTTTTGATAGTGCGCGAGCTCCAATATGGCTCCCACATGACCCTTCATGAACTTCGTGTAACGCATAGTTTGCTTGGTTCGGCCCGACACATCTTAGGAGAGGTTGAAGGTATGACTTTCTGTACAGAATTCCTTCTTGTAGAACGTACTTTGGTGACTTGCTTAAGATCTTTCTTGCCTCAAGCTTGTCGCTGGGTAGCTCGCCCTTCTCCAAATAATTTCGAAGAGGAGTCATCCAATTCGGCGCATCCTGGTCAATTACAAGGCCGACCTCGGCTTCCTCTATACTTCGGTGTTTGACTTCTTCCACAGGGGAGCTTGTTGACGAGGACGCCAATTTACTTAAAGCATCAGCTCGGGTATTTGCTCCTCTTGGGATTCGTACTAGCTCGAAGTAGGTGAAGCTTTCTTGTAGACTTTTAGCTTTTTAGAGATACTTCTTCATTCTGTCGCCCTTTGCCTCATATGTGCCGAGCATATGGCTGACTACGACTTGGGAGTCACAGTAGACTTGTACAACTCGTATTTGGAGACTTTGAGCGAGGCAAAGTCCTGCAATGAAGGCTTCGTACTCCACTTCATTATTTGTGGTAGGGAAGTCGAAGCGAAGTGCATAGGTTATCTCCTGCTCGTCTGGACTGAGGAGTATGATGCCCGCACCGCTTCCTGATTTTCCAGAGGCCCCGTCAACGTATACCTTCCAACAGTGTTTGGGCGGTTGACTTGTGGGTTCGGCTCCAACAATATCCGAAGCGGTATCGGGTGGCTTCGGTGCTTCTGTAAACTTAGATTCCACAAGGAAGTCAGCTAAGGCCTGGCCTTTGATAGCACTGCATGGACAGTAGTTGATGTCGTACTCCCCTAGCTCGACTGCCCATTTCGCAATTCTGCCCGAAGCTTCAGGCTTCAATAGCACTTGCCGAAGTGGGAGGTCGTTGAGGACCTGTATCGGATGTGCCTGAAAATAAGGTCGTAGCCTCCATGCAGCGTTTACTAACGCTAGTGCGATCTTCTCCAATGGCTGGTACCTCGTCTCTCGCCCTTTGAGTGCTCGGCTGATGAAGTAGACCGAAAGTTGCCGACATTTTTCTTCACGTACTAGGACTGCACTTATAGTTTCATCTGAAGCCGTGAGGTATAGGTATAAAGTTTCACCTTCGTGCGGGACCGACAAGGTTGGAAGCTTGGAGAGGTACTTTTTCAGGTCAGCGAACGCTGATTTGTGTTCCTTTTCCCATTTAAAAACTGGGTTCTTCTTAAGAATCTTGAAGAACGGAAGTTGCTTCTCGGCCGCTTTCGAAAGGAACCGACTTAGGGCAGTTAGGCAGCCCGTCAGTTTGTGCACGTCGTGAATCTTCTCCGGAACCTTCATCTCTTGAACTGCTTGGACCTTGGACGGGTTAGCCTTTAATCCTTCTTGAGAAACCCAGCATCCTAAAAATTTTCCGGATCGGACCATAAAGGTGCACTTTTCAGGATTCAGCTTCAGGTTGACTTTCCGAAGGAGGCCGAGGGCGATCTTGAGATCGTCAGCACAGGTGGCTGGCTCTTTGCTTTTGACGACAATGTCATCCACATATACTTCCACATTTTTGCCGATGTGGGGCTCAAATATCTTGTCCACCATTCTTTGATAAGTGGCTCCAGCATTCTTTAGTCCGAAGGGCATTTTTTTATACGCGAAGATACCGAAGTCAGTGATGAAAGCTGTCTTTGGTGCATCTTCGTCACTCATCAAGACTTGGTGATATCCCTTATACAGATCTAAGAAGCTAAAAACCTTGTGGCCGACCAGAGCCTCGACTTTCTTGTCGATGTTAGGGAGGGGATAACAGTCTTTGGGGCAGTGTTTATTTAGATCGGTGTAGTCAATACACATTCGCCAACCTCCTCCTTGTTTCTGCACCATCACCGGGTTAGCAATCCACGTCGGATACTTGACTCAAAGAGTATTCGTGCCTCTAACAGTTGGTGCACTTCGTCATGTATGACTTGGTTCCAGTCTGCTGCGAATACTCGCTGCTTTTGCCGGACTGGCTTTACTCCGGGGTCAATATTCAGCCGGTGTGTGATAACATCTGGTGCAACTCCGGTCATGTCAAGTGGTGACCAAGCGAAGACATCTTTATATTCCCAAAGTAGTTGGACGATTTGCTTGCGAAGTTCGGCCCCTCTAGCGAAGCCAACTTTGACGACCTTAGTCGGGTCATTTTCGTATACTGCAACGGCTCCCACTGGCTCATGGAATGCAGAATTGTCTTCCAACACTTCGGGTTTCTGTAATTGCTATGCCTGCGGATGCTGAGGTGTTCCAACACCTCGTAGGGCGATATGCATGCACTCCTTCGCTCTTTTTTGGTCGCCGCGAACTATAATTACCCTATTTTTTGATGGAATTTTGATCGTTAGGTGGTACACCGAGCATATTACCTTCATTACGACCAACCAATCTCTTCCTAGGATAATGTTATAGGGAGAGTTTGCTTTAACGACAAAAAAGTTGACCATCTTAGTGGATGACAATGGGTGCTTCCCCACTGTCACTGGTAATTGGATTATTCCTTCGGTTTGCGTCTCTTGTTGGATGAAGCTTTTTAGGGGAATTGGTGCTGGTACTAAACGAGCTTCTTCGACCCCGAGCTTCTCAAAGTAATCCTTAAAGAGCACACTTACCGAGGCTCCACTGTTAATGAAGATTCGTTGGACGAGCTTATTAGCCACCACTGCCTCGATTACAATGGCATCTTGGTGAGATATCATTGGTGGCACTGGGTCCTTCTCTGAGAAAGTAATGACCTCGTCTTTTTTAAACCTTTTTTGTAAAGGTTCGTCAGTAGGGGGACTTCTGGCCTTGGCCTTGAGTGATGACTTCGTTGCTCCTTGCGGGAGTCCTGTAATAGCGGTAATGATTCCGTTGATCTGGGGTTGATCTTCGTCTCCCTCCTCATCATCAGGCCTGGGCTTTTTGTCGACGTGGGGGCGCAATTGTTCCCTTCCTCGGTTTCTGCGCTTTCCCCTACCCTGAGGTCGGACATCATGTTGGCCGCGACATTAGTACTTTCTAAACGTACCGTCGTGCACCATGTGCTCGATATCCGCAACCAGCTCCCTGCAGTCCTCCGTGTCGTGGCCGTAATCCTCATGGAATCGGTAGTATTTGTCCTTGGATCGGCGTTTCGAGCCACCTCGTTACATGGGCTGAGGTCTCCGAAATAGGTTGGTATGAAGCTCATAAATCTCTGTCCTCGGCTTCGTTAGTGGTGTAAGCTGGGTCTTCTCCGGAGTTTGCCGAGGCCCAAGTCGTGATTCAAGGGGGCCTCGCTGCAGTCTATCTAAGGCACTTCGGCGGCTTTGACTTCGGTCATTGCGCTCTTCTTTCCTCCGATCAGCCTGTTCAGGCTTATCAGCCTCGCACTTTTTCCTGTCCGCTTCGTCCGCACGCGCAAAGCGGTCTGCTATACTCCACAATTGCCTCGAGGTCCGAGGCTCTTCCCTGACGATCTCTTTATAGAGTGCACCGGACTGGATAACATTCTGAAAGGCGGAGATGAGGACTTCGTCGGTCAGGCAATCGACCTTTAGGCTTTCCTCATTAAACCTGGTCATAAAGTCGCTTATCGACTCTCCTCGTTTCTGCCTTATGGAAAGAAGTTGAGCCGGGGTGGTTTTCGCCTCAGCTTTTTGGAAAAATCTGCGTTCGAAAGCTTCAAGTAGGTCTGCGTATGATCCGATACTGCATGGAGGCAGGCTATTGAACCAACTACGAGCATTATCGACGAGCAGTTCTAGGAATACCTTACACATGTAGGTATCCTCGCTGAGACCTTGATTCATCATATTGTATTGATATTGGGACAGAAAATTCCTCGGATTATATGAGCCGTTGTAAGGCTTAATCGGAGGTACTCGATACTTCTCCGGGAGAGGAGTGTATAGTATCCTGTTGGTGAAGGGAGTAGAGATCTTGCTGTATACAGTAAATCGCCCTCCTCGGTGATCGTCGTCACGCCGAGGTGAAACAGTGTGATGACGAGGTGGGGTGGTGCTACGCCGAGGTGAGGGTCTGTAGTTTCCTCGGCGTTTGTCATCGAACCTCCTCTGACGAGGTGCCGCTCTCGTGCGCCCACGATTTGGATGCTTTGAGAATTGTGTTGCTGATGGGAACGGGATGTAGCTCCACGTTCTCCATGCTGTATTCCAGCTCTTTGTTAGTTGACGAACTGGAGGAATTCTGGGCCTTTATATGCAAGGAAACTTTTCACCGCGTCTTCAAGTTCATGCGGCTGGAGCTTTGGGACTCCCTCTTCGTCATGACCACTGTTGCGACCTTCTTGGCTGGGGTGGAGTGGTTTGCCGAACTGGTCCACCAGGATGTCTCCTACATGCCCTTCTGGAGTCTGCGCGTGCTCCTTCCCGGGGCGTCTTCGATTAGAGCTCGGCGACTGGCTGGAGGCTTCGTTGGATTCTTGAGGGGTTTGCTGGGCTTTTTTTTTGCTGGACTTCCCTCTCCTTAGCGGTGGCAGCGGCAGCCTCGGCGGCGGACTTGTTAGCAGCAGCAGTAGATCATGTTGATTTCCCGGCCATCGTGATTGCAACAAACTTGCAAAATTTGATCGAGATTCACAGATTTGATGTTCCCACAGACGGCGCCAGTGATCGATCTGATTTTCGCAAGGTAGTTAATGCATGAAAACTGGGAATTAATGAACACGAAAAGGAACACAAATGATTTACATGGTTCGATCTATTGTGATAGATCTACGTCCACGGGGCGAAAGTGTGTATGGATTTTATTGAGTGAATACGTATAGCTTGTACAAAGATTGTTCTCCCCTTTTTCAACCTATTCTAAACCCCTATTTATAAGTGTTTACATATGGAATTCGACTAGGATTATAAGTCTTTTCCTATCAGGACTCTTTGGCTTGATCTCCTCCTTTATTGGATAAACACCGAGCTTCTATATCTCTTGTGGAGCTTGAATTGTAGTCGATGTATGAGTTGCCTTGGTGTAGAGGTTCCTTTGAGGTGGGCCGAAGTGGACTCGGCCTAGGTGGGCTGTTTGGGCCGAGGCTCTTAAGTGAGCCGAGCTGCATAGACCGAGCTTGACAGTCGGAGCCCAATTACATTGGGCTCGATGCTTGGGCCTAGTAGCTATGCCATATCCTATCATAGATCATATGACACCTAATTATTACGTGAAACCTGCAACCCATCATAAAATATTGCATAATAAAATATATTATTTTATATTATTTTTGTGCATATAATGCATCATTATGAGAATGTAACATTTTATGCATGCTATTTTATATTATTTTTGTGCATATAATGCATTATTATGAGAATGCAACATTTTATGTATAAAAATACAACACTGTTGTGCAAAAATGCAACATTTATGATGGATTGTAGTTTTTACGTAATAATTAGTTTTTCCCATAACGCATCTCTCTCTCTCTCTCTATATATATATAGGGGTGGACTCTTATGGATACCACTATTAATCTTGAGAACTGTGAACAAATCTCATCCATTAATATATTGTAGATCAATGGTTGTGAATTAAAGCTTAAAATTATTGATAATTGTATTTAACCGTGTGCCAGGGTTGTTTTAGACTAATTCCTTATATCTAAATACGTACATCCCTATAATTATGGGACCAATATCTATTTACAGATGTAGCGGTTATTTGACGTGATGATTCCTTTGCTTATTACTAATTTAGTTTATCTATTTGTTTTCCCATCTCTAATTTATTAATCTAAATTAAGGCTTTTTTTTTATTATTTTGTAAGTCAGTCTCGTAAAAACCAAGTGTGTCCCTTTGGTTACAATCATAATGCATTTCGCATAATAATTTATAGGATACATGCTTATATATGACTCCATATTTATTATAATGATATATTTTATAAAATAAAACAATATATCATGAGTAATAACTTAAAGTGATAGTGATTTTTTTAAAATCATAATGCATATTAGAGAGTAATTTTTTTAAAAAAATATTTTAATATTTTCTTATTCCTAATATTAAAAAAATAAATTCCAATCAATAAAAATTAAATTATATCTGGAAAAACTAAACCCTAAGTGGTGAAAACTAAACCCTAGGTGGTGAATCTACATCGTAATTGATAAAAATAAATATTTGTGAGAAAAATTAAATCCTAGATAGTTGTGCAACTAAACCTCACACGTGTGTCATAATACATTTTTGTGTTATCCGTTATGCATATTTTAATGCATAATGAGTATTCAAAATATGCATAAATTATAGTTGGAGAAACTTAACCCTAGACGATGAAAACTAAACCCTACATGGATATCTAAACCCTAAACCCTATTTGGGAATCTTAATCCTTAAACCTAATTGGAGAAAATAAACCATATTCGAAAATTAAAACCTTAAATGCTATTAAGAAAAATAAACTCTAGTTGAAAATCTAAACCCTAAACCCTGTTTGGAAAAACTAAACCCTAGGAGGTGAAAACTAAACCCTTGCTGAGAAATCTAAACCCGAGTCGGGAAAACTAAAACTAAAACGTTTGTTATTCATATTTTAGTTTAAGTTTTTATTGTTTACGATTTATTTTCTCAAACTAGGGGTTATGCATATTTTGAATAAATAATTATGCAATAACTCATACTAAGATATGCAATAACTTAAATTGAAATATGCATATCAAATTATAATAAATGCAATAACTTTTCTACTAAGGATTTGGTTTTTTTGGCTACCGTTTAGATTCTCCAGAAGGGTTTACTTTCACAGCCCAGGGTTTAGTTTTTCCAAAATAAGGGTTAGAGTTTATGGTTTAATATATAATGTTTAGGGTTTAAGATTAATAATACAATTAAAAAATTACTACGTGTTAGAGATTAAATTTTCGACTAGGATTTTTTTTTCCGATTAGGTTTAATGGTTCAGATATATAGTTAGGGTTTAGGGTTTAGATTACTGTGTAGGGTTAGTTTTCTACAATCAAATTTATTTTTTTTATCGTCTGACGCTTTATTTTCTCTAACTAGGGGTTATGCAAATTTTAAATAATCAGGGTTACGATGCATTTTGTCATATATCATTATGCATTATTGATGGTATAAATATTTTTAATATTATCTTCAATTATAGTTTTGAGGATCTTTTATCATGCATTTACAAGTGTACATTTTCCCTCTAATTATTACGTTTAATAGAAAATATTAAGATGTAAATTCTATAATTGATTACTATGATAATAAACATTAAGAAAATATAAGCATAAATTTTTATTGATGCATATCCCAAGAATAATGAGGGGAAAGAAAACTTATCGCTATAAAAAAACATTTGAAAAAAAAACCGATATGCTTAAAGATTAAAAAAAAAGAAGATGACTTTAATCAAAAACATAAATTAGGAAAGAATTCATTGCATTGGTTGCACAATTAATTTGGAATCTTGCGGATCCCCTCAATTAAGGAATACGTAAGTTACATATATATGCAATAGACAAAATTAGCCTCCTTAAAGAGTAATTGAATAAAATATTAATTAAAATGCAATCTAAAAATAATACCAATCTTTAATCATGACCATCAGATTGCATAAATTAAAGGTTGAAAAAAATTTCTAGGTTTCACCATTTTATTAATTTTCACCTGATTTATTCCCTATATATATATATATATATATATCAACGAAAGAAATAAAGAAAAGAAAAGAAAAAGGCCCAAAGTTAAGTTGGGGCTATGTTGTAAATAGGTCCCTATTAGAAGCTGAGTGCAAGCTTACACCTAGTTTCTCCTTTTAATTTTAAAAATTTATAATTTCAAGTGTCTTCAATAGTTGTTTCATTTTTTCGGAATCGTAAAAACCAGCCATTGAAGGCACCCTTATACATTATGTTATTTAGGAAGTCAAAAAATATCTAGAAAAATAAACTTCTTAATAGCTTGATATTAAAAGAAAAATTATAAGTTCTTCTATAAATAAGTTCATTCAATCCAAACTATATTTTTAAGATCTTATCTCTTTACTAGATATACCCTTATATTTTCTTATTCATGAATATACCCTTCACATTTGATTTTGTTTTTCTTTTCCCCCCTTCAAATTTCAGTTTTTTCCTCAAATTTTAATATTCTTTGTGGAACTTATTAGCTATATACTCAAACATTTTAATGACAATGCAACTTCATAAGGCCCTTGTCGCATTACATCTCATAGAGTTTATGAGGCATCTTATAAAATATTAAAAAAAATTAATTAGAATGAATTTAGAAGTCGGACTAAAATCAAATATTAATTTGCCTCAATAAATATGGTAAAACATATATAGATTTATAATTTGAAAAGGGGGGGAGTAATAATTGGTAAAGCTAAAAGTTGGCATGAAATGAAAGGATATAGATAGTTATACATTACACGTGGCCAATTCAGATAGATGAATGGTAATTCCCAATCCGTGAGAGGAAATGGCAGATTGTAGTGGAAAGGCCTATAGCCTATATCTTCATTCCACACATTCACTACTGACAAATTCTTTTCACGGACTTGTTTTTTTGCCACCGCTGCATTTTTTTTCTTCTTCTTTTTCTTTCTTGTAAAAAATACAATTAAATACACCAACTTTATCTGACATCCCGTTTTAATCACCAACTTTTAATTTTTTCTGATAATTCACCAACTTTTTTCCGCGTTCAATATTAAACCGTTTTCAATTTCCGGCTACTACGTGGCAATAAAAAATGACGAGGCATTATACGTGGCAATACGTGACAATACTAATTAAATTATTTATTACACCTTCATAAAACGACGCCGTTTATGATTTGTTCTCAAAATATGTTGGTAGATTTATGAGGTAAAAACCTCACTCAATTTCTAGAACTCTTAACATAATTGCTGGAGAACTAGGGCTAGAAGAAGGGACGCGTTCACCGATTGAGAGTTATCAAAAAAAAAAAAAACAAAGAACACCAGCGAAAGGAGATTGTGGAAGCTACGATTTGTCGTTGTGGTGGGGATTTCTCGGTGTGGTCCCGAGTTGATGTATGAGCAATGGCGAACAGGTAGGTCCCATTCTTGCTGTTTTTTACATATGTTTCCTTGTCATCTTGCTATTGATTTTATCCGCATGAGTTTAAAATTATACTACTTGTTTATTGAATCTAGGGTTTGAATAGTTGGTATATAATTAGCGTTTTCATGTTTGTTAGGGTTTTGAACTTCTACTGCTAAAGTTGAAGTTGTATTCATGAATGTCTCGAAGTTGAGTTACTGAAATTAAGGTTTATTTTTTTTCTTCTTCATGTTTGCAGTGACACTTTCTCATTGTATATACACCATGGAGGAAAATTCATTGAATTTGGGGGCACTAAGCATTACTTAGGGGGGACATTTGTAGGAAAACATAACTTGGATCCTGATATATTTGCATATTTTGATTTAGAGGGTGAAATTGAGAGTTTAGGTTATCAAAAGTGGGGATGTCTTGCTTACAAAATTCCTACAACTACGCAATTCATTGTAATTCGCGATGATGTTGAGGTTACAAAGATGTTGACATATTTGAATGCTAAGTCTAGAGCCTGCACTATTTATGTTGATCAAGGAATAAAAAAAGGAGAAGGAGATGGGGTTACTATTGTGGACAAAACTGAAAAAACTGAGAAGGTAAAAGGGGTAAAGGGCAAAAATAAAGTAATCACTGAGCAGATAAAAGGGACAAACGGCAAAACTGAAAAAACTGAGCAGGTAAAAGGGCAAAGCCATTTTAGAAGAGGTAGATGAAGTTGATGAAAGGGATGATAGTGAATATTCATATGAAAGTGAGGAAGAAGGCGGTGAAGAAGGGGATAGGGGTAATGATAGTGATCATAGTCCCTCTGCAGATGATGCAATGGGAAGTGAAGGGGAGGATGAAGAATATAGAGAGGCTGTAGAGAACATAAGACAAGAGAAGGGTGTGATACATGATCCTGATATTGTGGGGATGGTGAGTTTCTCATAGAAAATGATGTGGTGAGTGAAGAAGTAAAATCTGACTATGCTGGTTCTGATGAGATTATGGAGGACTCAAGTGATGATGAGGGAGATTCTAGGTTTAGGAGGACAAAAAAGGTTTACTATGATCCTAAGTGTGATCACAAGCAGATTAATGTTGTATTGGGAATGAGATTTGAGGATGGCTTGCAATGCAGAAATGCTTTGAGAACTTGGGCAATTGTGAAGGGCCTTCCTATCCACTTCAGCTGAGTTAGTAAAGTTCGACTGGAGGCCAAGTGTACTCCACCGTGTGAATGGAGATGTTATGGAAGCATGATGAAGAGTGAGAATACTTTCAAAATCATTAGGCTACATCCTAAACCACATACATGTCATTTTGATATCCACAACAAACAAGCCAATTACAAGTGGCTTGCTAAGCAATACATAGATGTGTTTAGGGTGAGACCTGAGATGAGTATTTCTGAGTTCCAAATAGATTGCAACCAAAGATTTCAAGTCCAGCCTTCTAGAGGCAGATTGTATAGAGCTAAAGCACATGCTCTTGAGTTATTGAGAGGAACAATGAAGCATCATTATGCTATACTTAGAAATTATGTGGCTGAGTTAGTAAGAGTTGATAGAGAAGGCATGTTTGAGCTACTACTTGGTGATGATGCAGTCTTTCAAGGACTCTATATAGGTTTCAGTGCACTGAAAAAGGGATTCATGGCTGGGTGTAGGTGGATAATAGGTGTAGATGGTTGTCATTTGAAAACTCATTTAGGTGGGCAGCTTTTATGTGCTATAGCAAAGGATGCAAACAACCAAATGTATCCAGTTGCTTGGGGAGTTGTGGGGGTCGAGAATGAAGCTAACTGGACCTGGTTTCTACAAATATTGATGGAAGAACTTGGTATAAGAGATGGGAATGGTGTAGCTTTCATAAGTGATCAACAAAAGGTTAGTAACTGTTTATTTATAAAAATTCTCACAATTCTAGTTTATTATTTTAATGTGTATTTACTAATTGAAATGATATTATTTATTTTAACTTGATGAAGGGATTGGTGAATGCTGTTAGGTCATTAGCACCTTATGCTGAGCATAGGAACTGTGCCAGGCATGTCTATGGCAATTGGAAGAAGGAGTTCAAAGGGGCCACATTGATGAACATCTTTTGGAAGGCTGTGAATTGCAGTTACCAACGGGAATTTGATCTTGTGATGGAAGAGCTGAAGTCTGAAAACACAGCTGCATATGATGATTTCATTGCAAGGGATCCATCAAAATTCTGTAAGGCCTTTTTCTCTACCATGGCTGTTAGTGACTCAATGACAAATAATATCAGTGAGACATTTAATGGAACAATTGTAAGAGTAAGGTCAAAGCATATAATGCACATGCTTGAAGACATTAGAAGTCATCTTAGGCAGAGACAATATAAAAAGAATGAAAAAATTAATAAGGTCACAGACAAGTTGTGCCCTAAAATTAGGGAAAAGTTAGAAGAGCTGAAGCAATGGAGTAGGTATTGCATTGCTAATCCAGGGCTGGAGGGGAGTTTTGAGGTTAAACATAGGGGGGACATGTTTGATGTGAATTTAGGTGAAAAAACATGTTCTTGTAGAATGTGGGACATCACTGGGATTCCTTGTATCCATGGTCTTGGGGCAATACACTACATGAAGCATGATGCTACTGATTATGTTAGTGACTATTTCACTGTGGAAACATATAAGAGGACATACTTCTTCGGTATGGGAGCACTGAATGGAGAGAAAATGTGGCCGAAGGCTGATGGCTATCCAGTGCAACCACCTCTTGTGAGACGTATGCTAGGAAGACCTAAAAAGAAAAGGAAAAAGGAAAAAAGATGAGAGGGATCCCAAGAACCCTGGAAGGCTGAGGAAGCTTGGTGTTCAGATGACATGCAGTAACTGCCTCCAAAAAGGTCATAATATTAACGGATGTCAAAATGAGCATGTAGAAAGGCCTATCTAGGAAAAGGTGACATCTTTATGTGTATTTCTTAAACTGAAGTTATGTGATTCTAATTGTTATACTAACAGAGGTAAATACAATATTAATAGGGTAAAAGAGGCAGGCCAAGGAAACAACCAATCCAAAGTGATGGAACAAGTGTAAGACCTACTGCTGTACAGAAGAGGCTCATTGCTAAGGAGCAAACACAGTCAAGCAGAGGCATTGGACTTTTACAGTCCATGGAAACTGGGAATGCATATCTTAATGGGACTATTGTCAATGAAAGTGGCAGTGCAAGTACATCAGGAAGCAAGAGAGGGAAGCAAATAACAAGAAGAGGTAGGCGTTCAAGCAACAACACAAGAACTTCAGCCTCAACACAAGAAACTGGAGTAACCACTGCATCATATCTTAATGGGACTATTGTCAATGAAAGTGGCAGTGCAGGTACATTAGGAAGCAAGAAAGGGAAGCAAACAACAAGAAGAGGTGGGCGTTCAAGCAACAACACAAGAACTTCAGCCTCAACACAAGAAACTGGAGTAACCACTGCAAATTTAACACAAGAAAGTCAAGCCCAATAACTCTCTATTTTTTGCTGGAGACTTCATGAATCAGGACAAACAATATTTTTTTTGGTGTGTTCTGAACATATTTAGTACTTTGTTCAGGGTGTATTTTGTAGGATGAATGATGGAATTATGCTTTTGACTTATGGATTATGGATTATGTATTGATGGATTAACAACACAAGGTGTTATGGATTATGGTGTTATGTTTGAATACTCTGTGTGTTATGATTATGTATTGCTGGAAAATGATTAAGGTGTTATGGATCAATGTTGCTATACAATTTGCTTTTCCTTTATGTGCAGTCCCCTTAACACCACATTCAAAGTGATTTAATTATTTATTTATTTAATATTCTTCTACACATATATTTGATTATGGATTAAGATGCATTAAACTGGAACATGGCTTTCATAAGATGAATTACATCACTGCTTTAGTAAAGATGCATTAAGCTCAAACTAAAGTACTAATTAAGGCACAAACTGAACTACTACATTATACAAAAACGACTTCAAATCATGTTCTTCATCATTCAATAGCAAATCAACAAAAATTAGAAACCAAAGAACTTAATTCTACCATGAAGAGGTAAGTCAAATTATACAAACTAGTAACACCTTAACCTAACTTAGATGATACAAGAACCAGACACAAGCTGCAAATCAGAATTCGGCAAATTATGAGCTCCTTCTTCATTTTCTTCTTTGCATTCTTCAAATCTTGCACTTTAAGCTCAAGATCTCTTATTGTCTTTCTATCAGCCTCATAGAAATTGCTAAGTTTTGCACACTCACCACTCCACATATTCATCCTCTGTCTTTCCTCAGCAATATCGACTTCACGCAAATTACGAATATCCCGAGGATCCTTTGGGTCAATCCATTTGAAGAACTTGCATTGAAAGCCCTTAAATATATATATATATATATATATATATATATATATCAAAAACATAACCATTGAAGGAAGCTTAAACAAAAACTCAACAAAATCTACGAAAATTAAACTTCAAATTAACGAAAATACCACGCTCTTAGGGCAGCAAAGAAATCGCCGATTTAGGTTCTTAGTGTGAGAAGTGTTGATTTTTACTGGAAGCTTGCACCTACAGATAATCCCATCATCATAAGCATTGAAAGATCCACTTGAAGCATCACTCATATGGGACGACGAAGCCATAGTGTAGAAGAATGGAGGAATTTGAATTTGATTTTAGGAATTTGAAGTGGTGGAACAAAACAACATCGTTTTGTATGTTTCTATACGACATCGTTTTGTTGCCGGTCGGAAATTGACAAGTCACGAAGTCGGCTGCCACGTAAGTGCCACGTAATGTTCGATTTGGGGGAAATTGGAAACGGTGTTAAAATTGAACGCGGAAGAAAGTTGGTGAATTATTAGAAAAAAATTGAAAGTTGGTGATTAAAACGGGATGTCAGATAAAGTTGGTGTATTTAATTGCATTTTTTCCTTCTTTTTTTCTTAAGTTAGTTGTTTAGTTCATAGTTAGGATGAAGACTATATCAATCCCAATCTGCTGGCGATTAACTAAGAAACTTTTATCATCTATTAAAAAAACTAAGAAATATTAAGCGGCCCCCATCGCACTGGGATCGCTTGGTGCGCCGCCGTCAGCAATCCCGGGATCGGTCTCGATCGCGTGTTGGGGGCGACGGGTGCGGAAGGGGAGGGTGTGGAAGAGAGAACGAAGACCGATCCGCCGCTGACGTCATAATGACGTCAACATGTCTATTTTTTATTTTTTAAATCGATTTTCTGTCCTGAAAATTAAAAAAATTAAAAAAATAAAATAAAATTGGAAGGAGCTGTTGGGGGATAGTCGTTGGCCTCAAATGGCTATTTCCCAATTACTCCTATAAATACACCCCCAATTCTAGTTCTTCTTCATCCCATTTCATCCTCATTTCTTCTATTTTCACCACATTTCATCCTCATTTCTTCTATTTCTCCACATATTTTTCTTATCATTCAAGCAAAAAAAAATATCGGATCCGATGGAGAACGAGTTCAACACTTGGTACAGGAATTATGCCGGCAACGACGGAGCACCGCCGCCGCCGATGCCACCACCGACCCCGGAGGAAGCTCCCACTACGCCGTCGGCACTCAGTTTTGGTGCATACGCCAACGCCCCACCCATATTTGGGGGCTACTCCTCCGGATCCTATCGACCCTCTCCGCCGGATACTCAACGTTTTGCAACGCAAGGCTTGGAGTCAATGAATCTCTCCTCCTCGTTCGAGAGTGTCTCCAACGTCCCCACTCCATCGCCGTCGAAAGCAAAGGGAAAGGTGAAGCCGAAGCCGAAGGCCAACCAAGATTCCTCCGATGATAGCACGCATACCAACAGGCCGCCTGTCGCCTACTCTCCGGAAGAAACGGCTGCGATCGCGTTCTGTTGGTCAGCCGTGTCTCAAGATCCGAGGAAGGGGATCGACCAAATGGGCGTCCAATTATGGAAATGCATCGAGCACATGTACAACACGCAACAGAAGCCGAAGGACGCCGTCAAGCGGGACCACGTGCAGCTTAAATCGCATTTCGGAATAGCTCAAGCAAAGGTGACACAATTCAACGGCTTCTACCTTCAAGTCAAGGGAGAATGGCCAAGCGGTCGGAGCAACGAGGACATCTACGATGCTGCAAGTAAGTTATACTACAAGAAGAACAACAAGCAACACTTCATTCTGAAGGATGCTTGGACTATCTTGCACGACCTTCCAAAATTTCAAGGCATCGGCTCTGATAAGGGGCTTGATGGATCGTCTAACTCTAGTCGATCCGAGGATGATGCTCCATTCTTCAGCCGAGAATGGCCAATTGGGAAGGACGTAGCTCGAGGAAAGGGGAAGGCTACTGCAAGTGTTCCACTACCAGGCCTTCCCGAGGAAAAAATCGTCAATCTTGTCGACACCACTACGGAAGCGAATCAAAACTTCTCGGAGTGGGCAAAGAATAGATCAAAGTACGAAAAAACCAAAGCAATCAAGACTTATCTCAAGGTGAAGGACAAGGATACGAGCAACATGTCGTCCGAGGATTTTGGAGGAACATCTTCAAATCTTGGCGACGTTGAAGAGTTTAATTTAAATTTGGATGTTTTTTTAATTTTATGTAATGCCTAGTTATTTAATTTTAAGTTGTAATGTGTACTAGTATTTCAATTTAATAAATAAAATTAGTTTTCAAATATTTTGGTTTATAGTTAAGTTTAATAAATTGAAATATTAATTGAAATAAAAAATATTAAAAAAAATAAAAAAAATGAATGAAAAATAATAAAGAATAGGAGAGATCCCGGAGAGATCCCGTGCATTGGGGATCTCTCCGGGAGTGGGATCTCTCTACCTGAAAGTGGGAGAGATCCCACAAAATTGAGAGCGGCGTTGTGAGCCGCCTAAGATGTATGCTGACGTGATGAAGAAGGGTCTAGGGTCGCTATGGATTTGATTTTAGCCCAAATTTGACACCATTGTGTATCCCGTTTTTAATATCATTATCAGAATATAATGAATCATAATTATTGTTTGAAATATAAAAATTGAAATTCTAAATATTATATATAGAGGAAATACCCAAAAATAGTCATTTGGATAATGTAAGTATGTAAAGGTAAATTTTAGTCATCAATAAAAGAACATGTAAATTTTAGCCACTTTTATTATGTAATGACATATTTACCCTTTGTATATATGAAATTGGTTTTGAAGATTCTTTTGGGTTTCTTTGTATGTTTGTTCAATCTTGAAATTGAATGGTTATATGATCCTATATGTATGCTTTAGATGCTTAAAAGATCAATTTATTGGTTAATATTGCTCCATATTATGTTTGAGATTGTAAAAATCGAACTTACATTTTTATGTTCTTAAATACACAACCACGACGATTACACGACCACTGGTCGTGTAAATGTGGTCGTGTATTTCCGTGGTCCGTCAATGTCACGACCGTACTTTGCTAATTGATAGCTAAGCTCGGTAATTCGTGACTATGGTGGGAATTAACGAATAATTTACGAAAGGTGGGAAAGTCGGGAATTTGATACGAACATATTATAGAACAAACACCGATAGACGGAATAAGTATGACATCACTCGTCATGATCTTGAATTATGACCATATCGAAGGATTAGAAGTATCAGAGTGTATGCAGCGGAAATGTGTTTAAGAATACATGTATGGAGACATGTATTACCAAGAGAAATCTTCAACTAATACTACTTGCTAACTTTGACAAAAGCATCATCGGTCACTCTCCCTTTATCCTGCTCAACCTGCACATCGGAAATAATGTACAGGGCGTGAGTACAGAGTACTCAGTGGACACATGCCCAAAACATTTTATTGTCAAGCCATTCATAGTGAAACATAGGGTTTTTCTTGAAAGGCCTATGTTCACGAAAATTTGAGTTATCTTAAAAGCGACTGCAGTCTAGGTTCTGTAGTAATCTACCATATCTGAGCTGGTTGTGCCCGAGGAGGTGGCCACCTCACTCGGTCACGCGATCGGTCACTATCTGGAATAACGCGATCGATGTGTACACTAGTCCAAGAATGATAGCTGATCATTCGAGGACCCGAATTCGATTCATGAATTGACATTTCGCCATTTAACAGATAGGCATCATACAAAAACTGAAAACATTTATGGCATGACAATACTTTAAAAGAGCTACTGAATCTAATAAATCATGCTTTGTTTTATAGAAAGCCCACCTCGTTGTTTTTCTCTACCGCAACGAGACTTGATCTCTGCTTCTACTACTGTCCCTCCTTTGCGTACCCTTCGATTAAAAATCGAGGTAAGATTCGTATTCTAACGAAGGAAATCTTATCTAAGATTCTAGTTTTTAATCTGATCGGAGGTTATTCAAATTTCAGTAACGTGGTTACTGCGATCTAAGCTCGAGTTATGAATCCCGTCATGCGGACGGTTCATGTAAAATTCTATTAATAAATCATCTTGATTTATTGCTGAACTCAATTAATTCCATTTGCGTATTTGATTAGCTTGATCAATTACGATTGATTATTAAATCTGGTTAATTAACTCATTACCATAAGTTAATAACTCACTTAAGAATTTCCAAATCTTAATCTCTTAATAACTCATTCTTTGGTTTATCGTTAAACTGGGCTAATTTCTGCTTGAAGTTGTGCAATTGATTAGCTAAATCAATTAATCTAAATTATTAATTATTGATTAATTAACTTATCTAAGTTAATTAATGAGATCGCAAAAATAATTCCTTATGAATTATTAAGGTCTAATTGTGGGTTGAATATAACTTAATTAGTGATATCTAGATCACATAATTGATTAGGGATTGGGCTTGAAATTTAATAGAATAACTTAAGGCCTCAATTAAGAATTGGTCCTCGGCCCACTTCAATTAAACCGGCCCAGTTGATTAGGGGAAATCGGCCCGTCACTTCGGCCCATCACCTAGGTGAGCTCGGCCCAGATTGTATTTCATGCGACCCGAATCCACAACCTGACCCGGGATCCGGCCCGGTGGAACAAAATCAGCCCTAGCCCCTTTCTCTTTATTCACGCTACACTTCGTTCTTCGTCTCTCCCTCGCGATCTTTCTCTCTATATTTCTTCTTCTCGATTCGTCTTCTCCGGCAATGACTTCGGTGGTGCCTCAATCAAGGGGTCATCGTCCGTCATCCGTCGTTCCCTCTGTCTCTCTTCTCTCGCGATTTTCAGTCACCCCTTCTACTTCTCGAATCGGCAACCGGCGATTTTAACCATCACCATTGCTCTTGGCCGTTGTCGTTTCGACGATGGCCCTATCCTTCGTCCGTCTCTCTTTCTGACCTAAACCATCATTCCCCAGTCTGAAGACCCTAGATCAAAAATTAGGGGATTTCAGTTCCGTTGATTTCAGCGAGCTCCCCCTACTATTGGAGGTTTCGCCAGCGCGGTGAGATGGCGCCGACTTCGAGGCGTCGATTGGCCACCGTGGTCTGGTCCCTGTCAACGCGATCGGCCGCAACTCCCGCTGTCCCAGCGTTCTCTCTCTCTACGATCCTAATCCAGGATCTAAAATTAAAATCCCTAATCAAAGGATTAGGGGACATTGTTTCTTCCTCGATTGATTATTCGTTAAACTTACTCGATTTAATATTAGGGTTCGACTTTACTTAATGAAATCAAATTATTTTCAATTCGAGTTGCTAACTTATGCTTCTTTTTGTTGCAGATTCCGAATTCATGATGAAGACGACGATGGCCACTTCTTACTGCTGCAGCCGCTCCGTCCCTTCGCGTTCAGCTCTTTCGCCATCGGGGGTTCGAGCCCTGGCAGAGGTTCGACTCTCGTTCTCCAACTCTCATTACCCGACTATGCATCTCTAAGTTTAGAACGTGTGTTTACTGCTTTAGGTGTTAGCTTACTCTGGGATTGGATTTGGTGAAACATGTTCTTATACTGTGCTTAATAAGTGTTTTTGCAGAGTTTCATTGGGTGAAACAAAGGCATATTCGCTGTGTATGTTCTGCTTTAGACCTTAGTTTTAAGTCTATGTTTTCAAAGCATGCTAATATTCTTTGATATGAATTTGAATGAAAGTAACTACATGTTCCCATGTACAAGGGTAGATTGGATTTGGTTGTTACCTTGAATGGGTGAGAAGTTGGGGTGGCTGCCTGAGGAAAGAAATGGGGTTATGCTTTTTCTCCTATGCAGCTGCTGCCCATGCTCCTTCTTCTTCACCACTCTCGGTCTTTCTCCTCTCTCCATAGGGTGAATGTGAATTTGGAGGTGTGGAAATGAAAGTGGGGAAGGGTGTTAGGATATAGGAGTCTCAAATCTGGCTTCTAACGATAAGAGAAAGTTGACTTAGGAGTTCAAATTTTAGTGCTTCAAGGCTGCACCCGGTTTGTGCTATTTTTGGCCTATTTGAGATCGTTTGCAGATTTACTCTTGTCCTCACATTATAGATTTTGGTTCCCTTTCTTTTTGTTTTATTAACTGACCTCTCTCTTTTTCTTTTGCAGGTTTAATGCTAAGGTGATGCTTGTTGTTTTCTGCAGCTAGGCTGAAACTAAAGGTGGCTGATTTCCTTTCCTTTCTAGTAGGTTAGGATTTTATTTAATTTGTTCTATTGCTGCAGACCTTAGAACTCTTAAATTGTCTTATTTGGTGACTTTTTCTTTCTCTTTGCAGGTTGCTAAGGGATGTTAATCCTTACTGCTTGAAACAAGGAAAGGGGGCTGTTCTTTTTTCTAAATTTAGACTAGAGGAGATTCCTTCACTGCTTTGCAGGTTGTAAAAGAGATTTGTAATTTGTAGAGATTTGATATCTCATCTTCTGCATCTACTCGTACATCCTTGTAACTAAAGTTCAAGAATGTAATTGTTATATATATATATATATATATAGATATTAAAGTCTAAATAATTAGTCTGTAACTGATTGTTGCGATTTTGAATATCTACTTGGGCTCGTCCCAAGCTATTAGTGGTTGGGCTTCGATTTCAAATTCAGATTCTAATTGGGCTTGGCCCAATAATTTAAACAAATTGGTTGGACCTGTGTAATCTGTAAGTGGGCTCGGCCCAGCTTCTAATTAATTGGGCCTCGGCCTAATTTCTTAATCGAGTAATTGAGTAACTAACTCGTTACCGGAATATCTTTACTAGATCAATACTTTGCTAAGAATGATCGAGACTTGATAATCAACCACTTAATTAATCGAGCACTCAGTCGATTGTTTGGCGATAATAAGTTATAGAAGTCGAGTCGCTACTCGATTTTATTATTGCTCTCTAAGCAATTGTTCTAAATATCTTGGATATAGAAAATAATAATATAATTTGATAATCGAGATTAATCGATTAAACTAGTTAAGTAAAATACGGGACGTTACATCCTACCCCCCTTAAAGAAATTTCATCCCGAAATTTGCATACCTAAGTTAAATAATTCGGGGTACTTTTCCTTCGTCTTATCCTCAAGCTCCCATGTGACTTCTTACTGACCGTGGTGCTTCCACAAAACTTTCACCGAGGTGATGGATTTATTTCGGAGCTGTTGTACCTTTTGGTCTAAAATTGTTTCTGGTATATTCTTGTGGCTCAAATCTGGTTTGAGGACTACCTCATCCCGGTGGATTCGTGCCTCGGGTCGTGCACGTACTTCTGAAGTTGTGAAACATGGGAGACGTTGTGCACATTTCCAAGGCTTGGCGGCAACGCCAATCTGTAACTATTGAACCTATTTTCTTTAAAGTTTTATAGATCTGATAAAACAAGGTCTAAATTTTCCTTTGATACCATATCTCTATCCCTTTAGAAAGTGGTACTTTTGAAAATACTTTATCTCTTATCTCAAGCTAAACTTCTACTCGATAGCTATTTATGTAAGGCTCATGTCTATCCTGAGCTTCCATAATTCTATCTTTGATTTGACGCACAATCTCGATCATTTCGCTAATCGCGTCAGGACCTGACATCTTTCTCTCACCCACTTCATCCTAATAAAGTGGTGATCTATATTTTCTTCCATACTGTGCTTCGTAAGTTGCCATATCTATGATCGCCTGGTAACTATTGTTGTAAGTAAATTCAATCGGTGGTAAGACTAGCTCCCATTGACCACCTCGATCGAGTACTACTGTTCTTAACATGTCCTCTAGGGTCTGTATGGTCCTCTCCAACTGTTCGTCGGTCCGAGAGTGGAAGGCAGTACTAAACTTCAGTCTAGTTCTCAGTTCATTTTGTAAACTCATCCAAAATCTAGAGGTGAATTTTGAATCTTGGTCTGACGTGATCGAGTTTGGTATTCTGTGGCGGCATAATATCTCACGAGTATACACCTGAGCTAACTTCTCTGACCTGTGAGTTGTTTGGGGTGTGAATAAGGTGTGTGCTCTTGGTGAGTTGATCTATGATCACCTAGGTGGATATATTTCCTTTTCTTGACTTAGGTCGTTTTATCACAAAGTATATGGCGATATGCTCCCATTTCCACTGTGGGATTTCCAAGGGTTGCAATCTGCCATAATGGTATTGGTGTAGAGCTTTCACCTGTTGACAGGCTAGGCATCCTCTAACGAATGAAGCTACATCTCTCTGCATTCTCTCCAATCAGAACTTCTTTCCAGGTCTCGGTACACATTCGTACTTCTAGGGTGGCGGTGTGTAAAGTGTATCGTGAGCTTCGCTTAGAATTTCTTTCCTCAGCTGTGCATGGTGTGTAATGCACAGTCTCCCTTCTACTATAATTACATTGTTCACTTCCTTGAGATAACTTTTGGGCTCTCTTTCATCCTTTTCTCCTAACGTGCCATTCTCAAACGTTTCGTCTATGGGCTTTCGATTTCTAATATCTCTAGGTAATTTGGCCCAATAGATTAACCAATGGGTTTGGCCCAATAGGCTATATTCTCATTAATGAGAAACACTGCTCGTTTGCTTAACTAGATAGTCCGTTCGCACACTTGGTTGTTTAAGTAGTTGTTATCTAATAACCGTAGAAATCAAATCGCTATTTGATTCTATCTAGAAGATACTACTTGTAAATCATCTTCTTGAAGGAATCTCACATTAATTAAGCTTTTATTCAACATTGTCAAGACTACTAAGTACTTACTTAGTCATAGACCTAATTAGGTACTAATTAACTAACTAATTACTCACATAGGGTGCAATTTACTAATTGCGTCCTCCCAAATAAAGAAATAATTGGGGAAAACCTTCTTTGAGATTTCATCTCAATCGAAGATAAGAATGTAACTAACATTCTTTCTGGTGAAGTTTTCTTATCAATGCAACTTAATTAATAGAAATGTGGTTTCAAAATGTGTCACCCTTCTAAGTTCAACTTACGGAACTTTCTGGATAATTGCTTCTCTACTGGTTAAGAGAAATGCTAGTTTTGACTGAGTTTTATGACTAAAAGCATCTGCCACTACGTTGGCTTTGCCCAGGTGATGGTTTGATTCCACAATCATAGTCTTTCACTAACTCGAGCCACCTTCTCTGTCTCATGTTAAGGTCTCTCTGCTGGAAAAATTATTTAAAGCTTTTGTAATATGTGAAAATCTCACACCGAACTCCCTAGAGGTGGTGTCTTCGGATTTTCAGGGCATGCACAAATGCTGCTAATTCTAGGTCATGTGTTAGGTAATTAAGCTCGCAGAGTCGGAGCTGTCGTGAGGCCTAGGCTGTTACTTTCCATTCTTGCATCATAACACGTTCTAGTCCATTCTTGACGGCACCTGTGTAAACCACATAATCTTTGTCTAGATCTGGAACTGCCAGAATTGGGGTGCTTGTCAATTTTTAATTTAACTGTTGAAAGCTTGACTCGCAATCCGGTGTCCGTGTGTACTTGATCCGTTTCCTCAGGAGTTGTGTCATTGGTCTGGCTATCTTGAAAAATCCCTCTATGAATCTTTGATAGTAACCAGCTACTCCTAAGAAACTTCAGATTTCATTTGGTGTAGATAGGGATTTCCAATTCTGAACTGCTTCAACTTTTGCAGGGTCCACTTTAATTCCTTCAGCTGACACAATATGACCCAAAAATACTACCTCTTATAGCCAGAACTCACACTTGCTGAATTTGGCGTAGAGCTTCTTTATTTTTAGAGTTCCTAACAGTACTCTCAATTGTTTCTTGTGTTATCTTTCGTTCTTTGAATAGGTTAGCACACCATCTTTGAAAATAAGGGTGAATTTATCTAAGTAGGGGTGGAAAACACAAATCATGAGGTCCACGAATACTACTGGTGTGTTGGTCAAACCCAGCGGCATGGCTACGAATTCATAGTGGCCATATCAGGTTTGAAGGCCGTCTTAGATATACTCTGGTCGGTTCTTCAGTTGATGGTGACCCGATCTTAGGTCTATCTTCGAAAAGACACTCGCTCCCTTGAGTTGGTCGAACAGATCCAAATCAATGGTAAACTCTATCTTCCTATCAGGTGGTAGTCCTGGTAGTATGTCTGGAAAAACATCGGAAAATTCACGAACGATCTCTACATCTTCGATCCTTTTCTCCTTCTCGTCCTTTGGTTCCTCATTTAGGTAAATGAGGTGCGCTGGGTTCCCTTTCCTTATCAAGGTTACTGCTTGAATGGCGGAGATCACCGATTTTCGCTTATTCAACGAAATTCCATAGAAAATTGTCGGTTCCTTACCCGGCATTCTAAAGGGAATTCTGTCTTTTCTCTCAGAGGATGGTGGCATAGTTTTCCACTAGCCAGTCCATTCTTAGAATTCTATGCACCTTCTTCATAAGTATGCTGCGGAGATGGTTCTTTAGGAATTACTGTGAACATATGTTCAATTCTAGATTCCCCACTTGTGAGGTGATTCTCGTGTCTATCTCTATTCATTCCGTTCCTAATCTTAGGTTATTTACGCATGATTTAGCTATAATGGAAGTGAAGTACTGTTTATCAAACATGATTATTGCAGGTGTATCGAGGGGTTGGCTCATACCTACCAAGTTTTCTTGGCCCTTAGCGAATTTCTCCTGCCTCATCGCATATGCATTCGCCTTCTGTCGTTGCTTATACCCAAAGCATTCTTGCCTCTGAGGTGGGAGTCGGGGTGGTGGTGGGGAAAACTATCGTGGTGTTTTGGGTTACTCTCCACTGAGAAGAACAATTGAACTGGGAGACTCTAGGTGGCGGTCATAGGATCTCTGATATGCCATTATTTTCTACTTCTCCTCATTTTACTTGTGATCTTCTCTTTTACTATACTGTGATTATGTTTCACTTTTTCTCCCATGGAAACTTAACTTGGGTATAATATTTTCCTCCATTTGTACTTTCTTGAAACCTTGATCTGCTTAAGGTTCTCGACGATCTTGTAAATTAGTATACTATTACTGTCCTTGACCAATGCCCTATAGGGCTCATTATTTCCCATCAAGAAATTCTCGGTCTCTTTTCTTAATATAGGGTGGCTACCCTCATCTCGTGTTACGTCGTACTTTATTTCTAAGTCTTGATATTTTTCATACTTATCGTATCTAAATGCTTCTTCTTCTTTGGTGGTTTAGGTGTTGGCATATGTCCTCATATCTTAAGAAAGCATTACTATTCTCACTTAACTTCTTTTATAGAGAATAAAATCAATTCTACTTTGACTTGCATGGACGTTCTTATAGGTCATTCTTCCTTGAAACAATGGATCTCGACTAGATTAAATCTTCTGATTTATCATGTGTTATCTCATTTGCTCTGCTATTGCTGTGGATTCTGATTTGCCGATCATCATCGGTCTTCTCACCCAGACTAGAAGCTTTCCTCGTATGGCAGCCTGATACCACTACTTATGAGGAATTAAACTTCATAGGTGTTGTTTTAGTTCGCCTATTTACTCGATCAAGTTCAATTCTGCCAATTTAAAAACTTTTCTATTTCATGAGTATACCGCCTTCAATTCCTTAAACTTAACAGTTTCTCACTGTTAATTTGGTCTTACTCACCAAATAAACAGGCTTATGAGCTCCATTGATTTACGTGCTGCGTATATCAATAAAACTGCTCCCCATCGTGATATGGGTCATAATCGGCTCTTTCGCTTATTCACTGGGTCCCTAGGATCCTCTTAAAGGTTCCCTAACGTTCTCTACAACTCCATATCATCTTAAATCTCTTGTTGATATGTCGTAATTATCTATACACCCTTGGTCTATCCTCATTTGGATACTAGGTCTCAACCCTTCTATTTTAGGTCTTAATTACTATTCATTTGATCTGTGCACAAACTTTCGGTATCCCCAGTCAGCACTATGCTTCCTGTTATACCCTGAACTTTCAAATGGACTAATTTATTCATTCTCTTTGGTTTCAAAAGAAATGTAATATGTACGGAGTGAAATAATTTGTGAGCTGCACTGGAAGAAATTTTAATAGGGAAAACATGTTAATTGCGGCATGACGTCCAATAAAATGGTTTCATCAATAAATTATTAGACCAGTGTGAAAAGAATAGTCAGAGGGTAGATATGAAATGACAAAGGGTCAAAAGAAAGGGACTCCCTTGCCGATACCCATCTGAATTCTGGTCTGTGAATGATTCTACTGAGAATGAGATTATGTAGAGTGGTCAGTTCCACATAAGCACCTCCTCAGCATGAATCTGTATGCCGTACTTTGGTGGCTTAATCAAAGGATAATGAAAATGAATTCTCAAGGTTTGACAACTTTTGTTTCAGTTCAAAAAAAACTTTCCCACATGATATTTTCTAAATAAAAACTTTATTGGCTTCAAGGGGATTAAATGGGTACATGCCACATCATGAGGCATTTGTACGAAATGTTTTCCTTTAAATTACTGCCTTTCTAATTTCGTTAATTCTCAACACTCACTAATCCTTAATGTAGGAGATTGATATTTTCCCTTATTTCTTATAAGAAACTAAACTGGCAATAGGTCATGTCATCGTTGCTAACGACGCATAAGTGTGGGTAGTAATACTACCTTGTATGTAGTCCCAACTGTATGTTCTTATCTTCAAATTTACTTCCCTTTTCAAGCACGTTTCGACAATCAACCACTATGGTTGGAAAGTCTAATGGAGTAGGATGCTAAATCATCCCGGATATGGCTTATCCTTCTTAAAAGAAGAATTCTTCTTCAAATATCTATTTCTCATAAGAGTTGCAACTTAGGCTGCAACAGTCTAATGATTTAGTTATTTACTCCAAGTGGCACTACGCCCTGATTCTCGTTGCTATAATGTAGTCTGATCATGAATATAACTCAACTTGCTTTCTTTCTTATTCTATTGTCATAACTGCTAGCGTTTGAGCTTAACTCATCTCAATTCATCTTTATCTCCTTTACTAGATTATTCTTTTCTTTCTAAGTGTGCAGTAACACACTCAACATTGAAGTGGACTTACTTATTTTGCCACAATGTATTTTACACCACTGAGGTATGTTAAAGTTGAAGGCATTTACAACTTGTTCAAATCAATTACCTTGGGCAAAAGGTAATGATCGTTTTACGGATTCATCTCGATCTTCATGGTACTTCTCGTATCGACTCTTCTTGCATCTTGCGTCACTCATTGCCTCCTCTTCGCTTGACTGGAGAAGAAAGGAACTTCGTTCCGATCTTAATTTAAGCTTACTTCCTCAAAGCAAGTGTCTAGAGCAACTATGCCCTTTAGAAGAGTTCTGTTTTCTGTCTAAGTGATCTAAGAACTAGTCTTTACTAAGTTCTTGCGATTAAAAGAAATTTTCAACTTTTAATCTTTTGGAAAAACAATTTTCTCTTTACCTCGTTGAGCGTGATGAGTTGGAGTGCCGAGCTTTTGTCAAAGGACTCTATTTAGTCTAGTGATTCAAGTCTAGACTATACTTTGAAGAAGACTCTTGGATTTCAGAGCAACCTAGTGCTCTAATACCACTCTGTCACGACCGTACTTTGCTAATTGATAGCTAAGCTCGGTAATTCGTGACTATGGTGGGAATTAACGAATAATTTACGAAAGGTGGGAAAGTCGGGAATTTGATACGAACATATTATAGAACAAACACCGATAGACGGAATAAGTATGACATCACTCGTCATGATCTTGAATTATGACCATATCGAAGGATTAGAAGTATCAGAGTGTATGCAGCGGAAATGTGTTTAAGAATACATGTATGGAGACATGTATTACCAAGAGAAATCTTCAACTAATACTACTTGCTAACTTTGACAAAAGCATCACCGGTCACTCTCCCTTCATCCTGCTCAACCTACACATCGGAAATAATGTACAGGGCGTGAGTACAGAGTACTCAGTGGACACATGCCCAAAACATTTTATTGTCAAGCCATTCATAGTGAAACATAGGGTTTTTCTTGAAAGGCCTATGTTCACGAAAATTTGAGTTATCTTAAAAGCGACTGCAGTCTAGGTTCTGTAGTAATCTACCATATCTGAGCTGGTTGTGCCCGAGGAGGTGGCCACCTCACTCGGTCACGCGATCGGTCACTATCTGGAATAACGCGATCGATGTGTACACTAGTCCAAGAATGATAGCTGATCATTCGAGGACCCGAATTCGATTCATGAATTGACATTTCGCCATTTAACAGATAGACATCATACAAAAACTGAAAACATTTATGGCATGACAATACTTTAAAAGAGCTACTGAATCTAATAAATCATGCTTTGTTTTATAGAAAGCCCACCTCGTTGTTTTTCTCTACCGCAACGAGACTTGATCTCTGCTTCTGCTACTGTCCCTCCTTTGCGTACCCTTCGATTAAAAATCGAGGTAAGATTCGTATTCTAACGAAGGAAATCTTATCTAAGATTCTAGTTTTTAATCTGATCGGAGGTTATTCAAATTTCAGTAACGTGGTTACTGTGATCTAAGCTCGAGTTATGAATCCCGTCATGCGGACGGTTCATGTAAAATTCTATTAATAAATCATCTTGATTTATTGCTGAACTCAATTAATTCCATTTGCGTATTTGATTAGCTTGATCAATTACGATTGATTATTAAATCTGGTTAATTAACTCATTACCATAAGTTAATAACTCACTTAAGAATTTCCAAATCTTAATCTCTTAATAACTTATTCTTTGGTTTATCGTTAAACTGGGCTAATTTATGCTTGAAGTTTTGCAATTGATTAGCTAAATCAATTAATCTAAATTATTAATTATTGATTAATTAACTTATCTAAGTTAATTAATGAGATCGCGAAAATAATTCCTTATGAATTATTAAGGTCTAATTGTGGGTTGAATATAACTTAATTAGTGATATCTAGATCACATAATTGATTAGGGATTGGGCTTGAAATTTAATAGAATAACTTAAGGCCTCAATTAAGAATTGGTCCTCGGCCCACTTCAATTAAACCGGCCCAGTTGATTAGGGGAAATCGGCCCGTCACTTCGGCCCATCACCTAGGTGAGCTCGGCCCAGATTGTATTTCATGCGACCCGAATCCACAACCCGACCCGGGATCCGGCCCGGTGGAACAAAATCAGCCCTAGCCCCTTTCTCTTTATTCACGCTGCACTTCGTTCTTCGTCTCTCCCTCGCGATCTTTCTCTCTATATTTCTTCTTATCGATTCGTCTTCTCCGGTCGTCTTCTCCGGCAATGACTTCGGTGGTGCCTCAATCAAGGGGTCATCATCCGTCATCCGTCGTTCCCTCTGTCTCTCTTCTCTCGCGATTTTCAGTCGCCCCTTCTACTTCTCGAATTGGCAACCGGCGATTTTAACCATCACCATTGCTCTTGGCCGTTGTCGTTTCGACGATGGCCCTATCCTTCGTCCGTCTCTCTTTCTGACCTAAACCATCATTCCCCAGTCTGAAGACCCTAGATCAAAAATTAGGGGATTTCAGTTCCGTTGATTTCAGCGAGCTCCCCCTACTATTGGAGGTTTCGCTAGCGCGGTGAGATGGCGCCGACTTCGAGGCGTCGATTGGCCACCGTGGTCTGGTCTCTGTCAACGCGATCGGCCGCAACTCCCGCTGTCCCAGCGTTCTCTCTCTCTACGATCCTAATCCAGGATCTAAAATTAAAATCCCTAATCAAAGGATTAGGGGACATTGTTTCTTCCTCGATTGATTATTCGTTAAACTTACTCGATTTAATATTAGGGTTCGACTTTACTTAATGAAATCAAATTATTTTCAATTCGAGTTGCTAACTTATGCTTCTTTTTGTTGCAGATTCCGAATTCATGATGAAGACGACGATGGCCACTTCTTACTGCTGCAGCCGCTCCGTCCCTTCGCGTTCAGCTCTTTCGCCATCGGGGGTTCGAGCCCTGGCAGAGGTTCGACTCTCGTTCTCCAACTCTCATTACCCGACTATGCATCTCTAAGTTTAGAACGTGTGTTTACTGCTTTAGGTGTTAGCTTACTCTGGGATTGGATTTGGTGAAACATGTTCTTATACTGTGCTTAATAAGTGTTTTTGCAGAGTTTCATTGGGTGAAACAAAGGCATATTCGTTGTGTATGTTCTGCTTTAGACCTTAGTTTTAAGTCTATGTTTTCAAAGCATGCTAATATTCTTTGATATGAATTTGGATGAAAGTAACTACATGTTCCCATGTACAAGGGTAGATTGGATTTGGTTGTTACCTTGAATGGGTGAGAAGTTGGGGTGGCTGCCTGAGGAAAGAAATGGGGTTATGCTTTTTCTCCTATGCAGCTGCTGCCCATGCTCCTTCTTCTTCACCACTCTCGGTCTTTCTCCTCTCTCCATAGGGTGAATGTGAATTTGGAGGTGTGGAAATGAAAGTGGGGAAGGGTGTTAGGATATAGGAGTCTCAAATCTGGCTTCTAACGATAAGAGAAAGTTGACTTAGGAGTTCAAATTTTAGTGCTTCAAGGCTGCACCCGGTTTGTGCTATTTTTGGCCTATTTGAGATCGTTTGCAGATTTACTCTTGTCCTCACATTACAGATTTTGGTTCCCTTTCTTTTTGTTTTATTAACTGACCTCTCTCTTTTTCTTTTGCAGGTTTAATGCTAAGGTGATGCTTGTTGTTTTCTGCAGCTAGGCTGAAACTAAAGGTGGCTGATTTCCTTTCCTTTCTAGTAGGTTAGGATTTTATTTAATTTGTTCTATTGCTGCAGACCTTAGAACTCTTAAATTGTCTTATTTGGTGACTTTTTCTTTCTCTTTGCAGGTTGCTAAGGGATGTTAATCCTTACTGCTTGAAATAAGGAAATGGGGCTGTTCTTTTTTCTAAATTTAGACTAGAGGAGATTCCTTCACTGCTTTGCAGGTTGTAAAAGAGATTTGTAATTTGTAGAGATTTGATATCTCATCTTTTGCATCTACTCGTACATCCTTGTAACTAAAGTTCAAGAATGTAATTGTTATATATATAATATATATATATATATATATAGATATTAAAGTCTAAATAATTAGTCTGTAACTGATTGTTGCGATTTTGAATATCTACTTGGGCTCGTCCCAAGCTATTAGTGGTTGGGCTTCGATTTCAAATTCAGATTCTAATTGGGCTTGGCCCAATAATTTAAACAAATTGGTTGGACCTGTGTAATCTGTAAGTGGGCTTGGCCCAGCTTCTAATTAATTGGGCCTCGGCCCAATTTCTTAATCGAGTAATTGAGTAACTAACTCATTACCAGAATATCTTTACTAGATCAATACTTTGCTAAGAATGATCGAGACTTGATAATCAACCACTTAATTAATCGAGCACTCAGTCGATTGTTTGGCGATAATAAGTTATAGAAGTCGAGTCGCTACTCGATTTTATTATTGCTCTCTAAGCAATTGTTCTAAATATCTTGGATATAGAAAATAATAATATAATTTGATAATCGAGATTAATCGATTAAACTAGTTAAGTAAAATACGGGACGTTACAGTCAACAAGAGGGTGATGTGAACGAGGCACAAGACTTTTAAAATTCTTTCTTTATTAGTTCAGTTACTAGTTAACTAGAGAGTCATCTTCCGTTACAAAATTAATAAGTTATATTGTTTTGAAGTTCTCTAAACTTATATATGTTTCTGGCATGATTTGTATGGAGGTTGGTTGGAAAATAATGAATCAAGTTTGAGAAGTTATTCTCACCAATTTTTCGGTATTCTCTTGAATCAACGATTAACTTGGATTTCATTATCTTTGTTTTATTGTGATTGTGTTGCATCATTTTTGGTATCAGTTTCAGGATGATCCCAGGATCATGCCACCACGTCACCAACACCAAAACACCGCCCCCATGGATGATATTCATCTTCGTGATGACATTGTCCAGTTACGCCAACAAGTTGATTTGCTTACGCAACAACTTGCTGCGCTCCAAAATCCACCAACCGACGATGCCACTCATTCTGATAGCGATGATATAGTCAATCCATTTGCCTCTCATAGCCCACCTCCGCGTAATGATGATAGACTTTGGGAGGCTGGTTTTGGTGTCGATATTCCCGAGTTCACTGGTGATTCGCAGCCTGACAATTTAATTGATTGGCTCGCCGCGGTCGAAGAGATTTTGGATTTTAAAAATATGCCCTACACAAAATGTGTTCCTCTAATAACAACTCATTTGCGTGGGCGAGCCCAAGCGTGGTGGCAATAGTTGAAGAATTTGCGAGTTCGCCACGGCAAGCCGAAGATCCGTTCGTGGGACAAATTTCAGAAGCATATCAAGGCTGCATTCTTACCATTTATCTATGAGCATGATTTGTACCAACGTTTCCAACTCCTTCTACATGGCCAAAAATCTGTGGACAATTATACTAATGTGTTGGGATATTATGTGATTAACATGTATTTTATGTGCATGTTGAGCTTAATTAGAGTGAAATTCATGGTTAAATATATGGAGTTTCAAGTGATATGACTAGGGTTTTACTAGTTTGCTCGCTTTCACGTTTTCCTCGTTTTCTCGAGTCTTGTTATGCTTTTTGCAGGAAAAATGAAGAAAATATTTGGCCAACTAAATTATTCCATGTTGAAGAGGAGTACGTTAGAAAGCCATAGCAAAAAGCGGATCGAGAATCGGAGTTCGGACGAGGGAGAACGAGGCAAAACCGTGAAACTGCGCAACGGAGAAGATGCTGACGCGGACCGGGCCGCGGCCCATTGGGCCGCGCCGTAGCCCGCGCCCGAAGACTAAAAGTTATGTTCCCTCGCGCGGCCTGGGCCGCACCCTGGACCGCGTGGATCCCTTCTCTACACCTATTTCGGGCTTTGGCCGTTTGACTTCGAGATTTTTATGATTTTCAATGTATAAAATATATTTTAACCCCTTTTTTGGGTGTCTGGAGCTAGAATACACTCTCTAGAACCTTAATTTCAATTTCTCTCTTTCTACTTTGGTAATTTGAATATCTGTGAAGATTTGGTGTATTGAAGATTGAAGACAATATTTCTACTCCTTATCTTATTCTCTTTCTTTTAAGCATGATTTCATTTACTTTTTATGATTTATTTCCTTTAATTATGTCTAGCTAAGTTTCTTTTGGTTTCAAATATATGAAGACATGATCTAGATTAATAGGTTTTTGGGTATTGTAGTTGGATTTGCCTTCTAATTCATATGTCTTGTGGTTTGGGACTTGATTTTATTGCATGATTGATTGGCCATCATTGAGTGCACACAAGGTGTTTGGTTAAATGCTTAGTAGGCTTTAGTTCATAACACTTGGCATCAAATCACAACATATTAGTAATTCTTGCTAATAGGAGATTCTAGATAATTAATTGAGCTATTTGGAGTTGATTTATGCATCTTGAGACCTAGCGAAGATAGATGTCATAGGTTAATCCACTTACATTGATTGCTTGAGAAAAGAGTTGATGTATATCCTATAAAGAACTCGCATATGAATTAGATTAAATCGGTTCATCCTTGCAAATCCCAAAACCTATGCCTCTAGTGAATGTCGGATTATATTTGGAACCATACTTTCTCTTATTGATTGTTATCGTTTGTTACTTGTTTGCTAGTTGATTTTGTCATTTTAATTTGTCATTAATCTTTGGGAAAACACAAAAACATGATATCTTGTAGTTTGGATAGTAGTTAAATAGCTAGATTACTAGTTGAAACTTTTACGCCATAGCATTCCTTGAGGTTCGACTCGAATATATTATTCAATTATCATTGCATCTATCTCACTCCCAAAAGCGAGAGCAATCAATTTTTGGCGCCGTTGCCGGGGAATGTTTAGTTTAAGTTTCAATAGTCGATTTGGTTATTGAGTTACTAATTCAAGCATTTTTTTTCTTTAAATTTTTGTTTTGTAGGTGCATGCACACAAGGTCCAAGGGAAGACTTGTTCAATTCTTGATCTTAGAGTTTGAAAGAAGGCATAGAAGAAGGAATTCTAGTAAAGAACAAGTTATGGTAGCTAATCATCAAGCTATGGAGGCTCTTATGAAAGAAATGGAAGAGTTTAGAGCTTGGAAGGAAGATCAAGAGTGGAGAGCCAATGAGGCACAACAACCTCCACTCAACCAAATGTTTGAGCCTCCTACTCAACAATTTCAAGGAAGTGAGTGGGGAATGATAAATGCCAACAACTTCGAATTGAAATCCGGGCTTATTCAAATGATAGAGTGAGCAATTTGGAGGATCACCTATGGAAGACCCAAACACTCACCTTAGCACATTCTTAGATATGTGTGACACCGTGAAGCTAAATGGTGTCTCCAACGATGCAATTAGGATGATGATGTTTGGCTTCTCATTGAGAGATCGTGCCAAGGATTGGTATAAGAGTTTGAATAAGGCGGACATTCACACATGGGATGAGTTATGCAAGGTGTTTCTCAACAAATACCTTCCACCCTCCAAAGCTCAAAGACTCATCTACGACATCTCACATTTTTTCTCAACAAGGTGATGAAACCTTGTGTGAAGCATGGGAACGATATAGGGAGCTTCTAAGGAAGTGTCCTCAACATGGCTTCAATGAGGGTCAACAAATGACCAACTTTTATAGTGGGCTAACACCTCATACACGAAGCGTTGTAGATGCTACTTCCGGTGGATGCCTTCTCAACCGAAATGCAAAGGAAGCTTTGAGAATCATTGAAGAGATGGTGGCTAATAGCTACCAATGGCCAATGGAGAAGGCCCCTTATAGAAAAGTTGCTTCGATTGAGGATGAGAGGTATGAGTCATTAGCAATGGAACTTGATAATATGAAGAAATTATATGAAGACGAAAAGAGAGCACAAGTTCAAAGTGTTCAATCTCAAAGGAATTTGGAGTTCAATGGAAGAGAATAATTAAGTTTTGTGGATCAAAGAAACTATGGGAACTATAATAGGCAAGGGTACCAAGGAAACTTTCAAGGAGGCCATTCTTATGTAATCAAGGAGGTCATCAAGCCTATAATCCCAACAATCAAAGTCATCCCAACTTGTCTTACGGAAATCTGAACAATGCTTTTCAACCACATCCGGGATTCTCCGTTTCTCAAGGAATTATTGAAGAGCCAAAGAAGACTTCACCTTCTATGGAGCAATTGCTTCAACAAATGTTGGCTAACCAAGGTCAAATGGCGACTCAACAACAACAAATGGTGAATCAACAAGTTCACATGGCCTATCAACAAAGCACATTCATCACTCAAACCGATCAAAAGGTCAATGTCTTGGAGAATTCGGTGTCAACCATTGCTAATTCGGTGACAACTCTTGCCAAGCAAGTAATGATGCTTGAAGGACAAGTAAAGCAAATAGCCAACCAAGTGAATGCTCTACAAAAGGTCGGAGAATCCTCTAGCAAGGCTCAAGAAAACCCAAAGCAACAATGCAACGCCATTCATGTGGTGAGTGAAGTTTCTTCGACACCTTCACATATACCTTGTGGGAAATCTCCGAATTTTGCTAAGAGCAATCTTGTGGAATTTGATGAGTCCGATCCAAGAATCATAGATCTTTGTCCAATTATTCCATCTATAGAAGGTTGGACAAATTGGGACATTCATGATTACTATTCAAGAATGAGGATTTCCAAGGCAATTCCCTTTGATGAGCGTCTTGATACGCTAAAGGATCTTCAAAGAAGGAAGGATGCTTATGAAGCTTCAAAGTTGAGGTGTAAACTTGGTGCTCAAGAACCTTTAGAGAAGGAGAATGTTCACGAGAAGAATCAAAAATGTACCCCTTATACTCCATTTTCTAAAGTCTCTAAAGAGCATGTTTAGTTGAATAACATGGATAGTCTAGCATCTCCCTTTGAGTTGATTGATGAAGATATGCATGAGAGAAAGGGCGATTTGTTGGATGTATTCAAGAAATTGGAGATAAATGCTTTGTTGATTCATTTGTTGAGTGATATGCCGGATTATAAGAGATTCTTGAAGGATATGATTCATAAGAAGGTGAAATGAGATGATTTGAAAACCATTGTGCTTTTGGAGGAGAGTAGTGCTTGATTGCAAAAGAAGATCCCGAACAAAGAAGTAGATCCCGGAAAGTTCACTCTACCTTGCGAGATTGGAGGTAAATTGTTTAAGACAGTCTTGTGTGACTTGGGCTCGGGAGTTAATTTGATGCCCCTCTCCATTTTCAATCGCTTGAATATTGAAAATCTTAAGCCTTCGTCACTTGTGCTTCAAATGGCGGGTTGCTCAACTTTATACCCCAAGGGGATTGTCGAAGATGTGTTCATCAAGGTCGGAAAGTTCATAGTCTTGGTGGATTTCATTGTTATTGACATGCCGGAGGATCATGATGTCCCGATGACCCTTGGAAGGTCTTTCTTGGCTACAAGTCGAGCCTTAGTGAATGTTTTCGAAGGAAGTCTCATCCTTCGAGTCAATGGAGATGAAGAGACATTTTATATGTCGAATGACTTGAAAGATTGTGAGGAGACAAGCAAAGGGAGCAATGGAAAGCTCAACAAGAAGCCAATGAATGATCGAGGAGGGACCTCATTCAAAGTCCCATGAAAAGGGCAAAGAGGTATCGTCGAGCTAACGACGTTAAACTAAGCGCTCGTTGGGAGACACCCCAACAATTATCCTTTTCTTTTTCATTTTAACTAGTTTTAGTTTGATTTTGGTTTTTATTTCTTATTTTTTATTTATTCGTTTCTCCTATTTTTCCCATATTTCTATACTAATACTTCATATTCTTAAGTTTTTCTCTAATTCACTAGTTCCATGTGTTTCATTGTCAATGCGCGAGGTCGAATCGTGATTGAAACGAGTGAAGAAAGAGAAGCAAACCGATCAAGCAAGCAAAGGATTGAATGGCTTTCAAAACCATCTCCAACATAGCTTTGGACCTTTGTAAGTGTAATTTAAATTTCTTATTATTCTTCCCTCCAAACTTATTTTAGACTTTATGATCTAAAATAAGTTTGGGGGAGGGGGTAGGATAAGGAATTTAAATTACTTTACTCTTGGTTTTTCAAGTTTCTATGTGATGTGGTATCATTCTGATTTCATTGATTATATGCTTAGGCTTGCTTGATGATTGTGGTTGATTTGAGGTTAAATAGATAATTTTTGCGTGTTTAAGTTGGTTTGTTGACGAGTTTGGGTATGAGCTTAAGTGATGGAAATTCTTTCTTTGGTTAATGTGGTTTGTTGATATGAGCTCATAATGGAGAATCTTTGGTGATGATGATTTTGTTGTTGATTTGAGCTTGAATGCGAAATTTTTGGAAAATTTAAATTTTTTTGAGTTAAATAGTGAATAAATGCTTGCATGCTTGTGTGCGAAATCACGTGTTTGTCATTCCTATGTGCTTAAGAGGGAGATGCCTATGATGAAATATGGAAAATATGAAAGTGTTTTGAATTTGAGAAGCATTATTGAGCATATCTCTTTATCAAGTTGCATGAGTTGTTGGTAAAGAATGAAACTTGGTTATCAAACATTGAACATTAACTAGTGAGGACTTGAGCTATGACTATGCATTACATATAGTTAAATGTTCCTTTCATGAGAGTTTATCATGCATGCTTCTTCATTTCTAGAACTTGCCTTGGTTCTTATTCAAGATTGCTATCTTTGTGCATGGAATTAAGAGATGATCTTAGGCCATCTTTTCATAAACCCTTTTTTCCCAAACACTTACCTATCTTTCTTTACCCTTGCGGTCCCCGTATGAGCCTATTCAAACCTTTCATTCAAAAACCGGAGGATAGGGGGTAAAGGATGGTTAAGGGAATCCTTAGGGAAAGTTGAAAATTTGTTGATAATGATGGGTGAAATGAAAAGTTTTTGGGATTGATTTGTCATGAGAGAACACTCCTATAAGCTCGTGTTTAGAAAATGAAAAGTTAAGAACAAAGTTCTTAAATAAATAAAAAAAAGTTGATAAATAAAGAGCATAAATGAGTAGTTCTTATCTTATGATAAGTGTTAGTAAAAGTTTGGGGTTTTATTGGAAAAATGGGGATGGATAAGGTAGAAGATGAAATAATTCATGCTTAGAGGAGATAAGTTATAAGGTGAAAGTACTTAGATGAGAATTTGAGCCACTTAACCTAAAAATTCCCTACCTTAACCAATGTCCCAACATTACAAGCTTAATAAAGTCCTTTTTGATCTTAGTTCTATGCACATGCTTAAGCGGTGGAGATGGTAAATAAGAGGCAAGCGTATGGTAAATGAGTTGCATTGCATTGATTTGTTGAGTGATAACCCTTATACACTCGAGTGTTGAGCGATACACTTCCCGTTAAGTTCATTTGCTTGATAATTTAGGGAAGTTCTTTGCTAATGATTCATGTGAGGAGGTAGAGAGTGTGTTTGATATGCTTTGAAAATTCAGAAAATGTTTTTGGCAAGAAATTCCGAGGCATCGTTGATCTCAAATGCACATCCCATACGTGTTAAGTGTTTTGATTGCTCGTTTCATTGTTCGAGATGAACAATGGCTTAAGTTTGGGGGAGTGATTAACACGTATTTTATGTGCATGTTGAGCTTAATTAGAGTGAAATTCATGTTTAAATATGTGGAGTTTCAAGTGATATGACTAGGGTTTTACTAGTTTGCTTGCATTCACATTTTCCTCGTTTTCTCGAGTCTTGTTATGCTTTTTGCAGGAAAAATAAAGAAAATATTTGGCCAATTAAATTATTCCATGTTGAAGAGGAGTTTGTTAGGAAGCCATAGCAAAAAGCGGATTGAGAATCGGAGTTCGGACAAGGGAGAACGAGGCAAAACCGTGAAACTGCGCAACGGAGAAAAGATGTTGACGCGGACCGGGCCGCGCCGTAGCCCGCACCCGAAGACTGAAAGTTCTGTTCCCTCGCGCGGCCTGGGCTGCACCCTGGACTGCGTGGATCCCTTCTCTACACCTATTTCGGGCTTTGACCGTTTGACTTCGAGATTTTTATGAGTTTCAATGTATAAAATATATTTTTAACCCCTTTTTTAGGTGTCTGGAGCTAGAATACACTCTAGAATCCTAATTTCAATTTCTCTCTTTCTACTTTGGTAATTTGAATATTTGTGAAGATTTACTTGGTGTATTGAAGATTGAAGACAATATTTCTACTCCTTATCTTATTCTCTTTCTTTTAAGCATGATTTCATTTATTACCTCCATCCCACCAAAGTAGTCCCATTTGCTTTATTGATTTTTTCGGCACGCGTTTCCACCGAAACCTAGTACGTGTTTTAAAATATAATTTTGAAGTATCATTTTTTTACGGGATACTATGAGTGTCATAGTATCCCGTAAAAAAATGATACTTCAAAATTATATTTTAAAACACGTACTAGGTTTCGGTGGAAACGCGTGCCGAAAAAGTCAATAAAGCAAATGGGACTACTTTGGTGGGATGGAGGTAGTACTTTTTATGGTTTATTTCCTTTAATTATGTCTAGCTAAGTTCCTTTTGGTTTCAAATATATGAAGACATGATCTAGATTAATAGGTTTTTGGGTATTGTAGCTGGATTTGCCTTGTAATTCATATGTCTTGTGGTTTGAGACTTGATTTTATTGCATAATTGATTGGCCATTATTGAGTGCACACAAGGTGTTTGGTTAAATGCTTAGTAGGCTTTAGTTCATAACACTTGGCATCAAATCACAACATATTAGTAATTCTTGCTAATAGGAGATTCTAGATAATTAATTGAGATATTTGGAGCTGATTTATGCATCTTGAGACCTAGCGGAGATAGATGTGATAGGTTAATCCACTTACATTGATTGCTTGAGAAAAGAGTTGATGTATATCCTATAAAGAACTTGCATATGAATTAGATTATATCGGTTCATCCTTGCAAATCCCAAAACCTATGCCTCTAGTGAATGTCGGATTATATTTGGAACCATACTTTCTCTTATTGATTGTTATCGTTTGTTACTTGTTTGCTAGTTGATTTTGTCATTTTAATTTGTCATTAATCTTTGGGAAAACACAAAAACATGATATCTTGTAGTTTGGATAGTAGTTAAATAGCTAGATTACTAGTTGAAACTTTTACGCCATAGCATTCCTTGAGGTTCGACTCGAATATACTATTCGATTATCATTGCATCTATCTCACTCCCAAAAGTGAGAGCGATCAATATTATGTTCAGGGGGAACTTGAATCAAGTTAATAAATAATTTGTTTTGATTCGATTCCAAAACCCTCTTTAGAATATTTCCCTTATTATTTTTGATGAACTAGACAAGTTATACTTAGCAAAGCTTGCATGTTAGGAAGCTATTATTTTAGTCTAGAAGAGCTAAGGATGAAGCAATTAGAGTTCGCGAAGCGTCAGGAAGCGAAGCGGCTCTAGTAGTGAAATCGTCAGCAGTAAAATTTGACAAAGCGTCATGGAGACACTTCAGATAAGGATGCTTAGAGCGAGCTTCCGTTCAGTAGAAGCGAAGCGCTCTCAAGTCAGCTTACCCAAAGCGTCTCTGATCTAGAGCTGAACTTAAAGCATCAATCAATGCTAGTGTGATAAGTTTGACTTTCAAACTTTCAGATGACTGAAACCTTACCGCCTAAAGCTTACGTGTCAACACACCATTGCACAACGGATGCGGCTACAGTCCGAAAAGTCAAGGTTAGGTGAAGACTGCCATACCCCTAGGTACGGTGGACATCTCTTCCTAGAACTGGAGTCTGAAATGCCTGAAATCCGGAAATTAAGGAACACGCAACCACTTCTCTCTCAACGGGAAGTAGGGTTCCTCTACTATAAATAGAAGGAGTTGCGCACTCTAATAACTAACGCACGTACATACAATTCAAGCATACTACTCGCAAGAACTCAAGCAAATTATCCTTTACATTCCTTTAGTTCTTTCGAAGCGCTTCCCTTTTGTGTGTAGTCAAGAAACATATATCCATAACCTGGCTTCGAGAATCCTTATCCCTTTACCTTGATCTTCATTGTAAAGGATTCTCATTTACGAAAACCCAAAAACCCTTAAACCAAGTATATTGTGTTAGATTGAGTTGTAAGGTTGTAAAGTTTTTGTAGAAAAGAGTTGTTGTTGTAAGGCTTCTCGAGATCCCGTGAATCTCTAAGGATTCAAGTGTAAGTTTGTTACTAGCCTAGAATCACTTCCCCTTGGAAGTATAAAACAAGGGATACTGAGTGAAGGTCTTCATCCTGTCGTGGATAGAGTGGATGTAGGAGAGGCTCTCCGAACCACTATAAGTGTTTGTGTCTATTTACTTTATTTATTGCTTTGATTTATTGCATACACACACTCACACTTTAATTATCAACAAGGTTTTAATTTGCAAGAAAAGCTCAAGTCTCACCACATTCCGTAGAGCACTCACACGAGCGAGAAGCTTCGAAAGCCTCACTAGCATTCGAAGCGTCTACTCGGCAAAAAGGCTGAAAAATGAAAGAGAAGTTAAACACTTCTCAACACACGTATTCACCCCCCTCTCTACGTGTGTTAGCCACTTTTGGGACCAACAAGTGGTATCAGAGCAGGGGTTCTAACGGACCTCTGTTTCTGAATACTGGTAGCGCGAAAGCGTTATAGTAGGTCTACCTGAACTGATCCTTTCTTAAAACTTGCATTAAAACCTTACTAACTACATATTGTATTTTTCTAACTTCTTTTTAAGATGTCTTCCTCAGCACAACTTTCTCAGTTCTCGATTGAGGGCTACACCATGTGGAGCTTCCACGTGGAGTCCCATCTCGTATCTCTTAATGATTGCATGCATGAAGTTATCAAGAAGGGACCCATCGTTATCATAAAGTGTGCAACGAGGAATAGAGAAAAAGAGAAAGCCTCCGACCAAGACGGCAACCCAGTTGACGAGGATGAAAGTGCCTCCATCGATATCTATGTCGTGAAACCAAGAAATGAGTATACGGCCAACGACTTCAAAGCTGATAATCTAGATCGTGTGGCACGCAATGTGATCCAGTCAACCATCTCTGACGCCTATCTTCCAAGAATCATGAAATGCAAAACGGCGAAGGAGATGTGGGAAACTCTTGCCCTAATCTCACTGGGCACGGAAAAAAATAAAGGAAAACAAACTCTCTGTACTTATGCACGCTCTCACGATGAAGAGCAATGAGAGTATGGAGTCTTTCGTGACTCAAGTTCTGGGGATCACCACAACTGTAGCTTCCCTTGGAAAGGATCTCACCTTCAAAGAGATCAATCAAAAGGTGGTTCGCGCTCTGTTTGGAAGATGGCAGACAATGAAGGAACTCTTCATCTCATCAAGAGAACTGGGAGACATGTCTCCAGAAATGATGTTCTCTGAATTTAAAGTTATCAAGTTTGACCTAGTAAGAAAGCGCTTTGTGAGGATAAGGAGGAGCTTCCAATGAAACCAAAGAGTTTGGCTTTCAAAGCCGCTGTAGAGACCACCACCACTGAAGTTGACATTTACAACAGCGATGTTGCTGAAATATCGAGAGAAGAATTAGAGGATTATGCTCTCTACCTGGTTAGAGGTTTTAACAACTCCAACGCTAGAGCGGCCAAGTATAAAAGATTCTACTAATCTCAAGGCCAAAGCTGACGCTTCACCCCTCGCGATGGGAAGAGGGATGACAAATCTGCAGCCATCCCTAGAGATAAAGCCAACATTGAGTGCTTCGAGTGCCACAAGATGGGGCACTACAGAAGTAAATGCCTGAAGCTCTCATCTAAAGAACAGGACGAGGTCAAAGCTCGTCGTGACGTCAGCCGTCGCCCTCTCATAGCTGATGCTCCCATTGAATCCAAAAGGCCAGTCGACCACGATGAAGATCAATTCACCGATGATGAATATGATGTAGGTTGCATGGCCATCGAAGCCGAAATGGAGGAGGTAAACAAAACTGAACCTAATACTCTTCCACTATCACTAGGTAGTGAATGTGGTGACGGTGAGGATGAGGCTTTTAGCTTGGAAAGTGATCTCTTTTACGACTATTTAGAGTGCTCAAGAATCACGAATCCTTGCAGGAAGTTCTCATTCGGTTCAGAAAAGAGAACGACAGATTAGCCAATACACTCGAGTCCAAAGAAAAGGACCTATTCGAGTTGACGGCTAAGTTCAATGATCTTCATGAACGTCACCAACGTACCATGTCCACTTCCAAGGAATGTAAAGCCACTCTTGATTGTCTCAATAGTGCATCTGTAGCTATTGAAATGATTGAAAGTTCTTTCAAATCCTCAAGAAGGTTGAAAGGAATCGTCTTTGGTACCACACTCACAGCTTCGACCGATGCTGGATCCGAAACGTCGTTGAAAAGGCCCAAAGCCGATCAACACGCCACCAGCAAAGGAAAGGAGTTAGTTGGGTTTGTGGCTGAAACTTCAAGGCAAGCTTCCAAAGCGCCTTTGAAGGATCAACCCTACGCTTCGAGAAAGTCTAAGACTGGAAGCCTAAACGCTCTAAATGCAATTCAAAGCGTGTCCACTCAGTGACAAACCCGAAGCATCAACAAGAGAGTAAAGCTAACTTGAATAACTTCACATCTCATGGAGGAACTCAAGTACGCTTTATCCCTGACGCTTCACATAACTTTCATGATCGAAGCCTCATCGATCATTATACACTAAGTGAAAGCGTTCCTTCACGCTCTCAAAGAAGAAGGAACAGAAAGCGCTTTCACTATTATACACACGACTACACTCATGACTTTCTAATTAACCCTAGTCCTATTTGGTTTATTTAGGATCTCGAGATGATCACACATAGTGAGGAAGCTCCATCCGGGAATAGCTCACCCGCTGACCTCATTGGTTCCAAATAGTGAGGAAGCTCCATCCAGTAAAGTGGTTTGTGATCAAGGGAACGGTGACGATCACACACCATGCTCCGAGGTAGATGATGTGGAGGCTCTCAATCAAAAGAAGCTTTGGTTGAGATATCATCCCTAAGAAGGTGTTTTAGGTGACCCTAGCCAAGACGTCAGGACTAGAAGTACCTTATTCCATGGTGAGAGTTGCTTGTTTAGCTGCTTCCTTTTAATCACCGAACCCTCATCAGTGGAGGACGCTTTAAATGATTCAATTTGGGTAATTGCCATGGAAGAGGAGCTGAATGAGTTTGCAAGGAATGACGTTTGGTACCTAGTGGATCGACCTTCGCAACAAAGCTCGCTTGGTCGCAAATGGATATTGCCAGGAGGAAGGCATCGATTTTGATGAGACCTTCGCTCTCGTAGTTCGTCTTGAAGCCATCAGGATGTTCCTTGCATATGCCGCATCCAAGAAGTTCAAAGTGTATCAAATGGATGTGAAGAGTGCCTTCCTCAATGGTAATTTGAAGGAGGAAGTGTACGTCGAGCATCCCCAGGTTTTGAAAAGAGTGATCAAGTGTACCAGCTCGTCAAAGCAGTTTATGGCCTCAAGCAGACTCCCAGAGCTTGGTACGAGCCTCTTTCAAACTTCCTTGTTGAAAACGGCTTTCAAAAAGGGAAGGTAGATCAAACCCTCTTTTTCCTATCAACGATGGTGAAGACATGCTTAAGGTACAAATCTACGTCGACGACATCATATGTGGGTCTCCAAACCAAAGCCTAAGTGACAAGTTTGTGGGTTTGATGAAGAGAAAATACAAGATGTCGATGATGGGGCTGATGACTTCCTTTTTAGGATTGCAAGTGAAGCAAATGAGTCGAGGAATCTTCATCGATCAAGCCAAGTATACTCGTGGTATGCTCACTAAGTTAGGAGTTCAAAATTGCAAAAGAGTCAAGATTCCAATGAACACAAACTTCAAGATAGATCCAGACTTGGATGGCAAGTCAGTCAATGCTACGGATTATCGTATGTTGATTGGCTCATTGCTCTATCTTACAGCCAACCGACCTGACATCACTTTTGTTGTAGGCGTCTGTGCTAAATTTCAAAGCAATCCAAAGCAAAGCCATTTGGAGGGAGCTTAGCGCATTCTTCGATACCTTAAAGGGACCATCAACTTAGGTCTTTGGTATCCGGCGGAAGATGATCTCACGCTTAGTGGCTACTCCGATACCGATTTCGGTGGATGCAAAGTTGATAGGAAATCTACAGCTAGAACATGTCAATTCATTGGCAACAAGTTGGTTTCATGGTTTTCCAAGAAATAATCAAGTGTTGCCACCTCTACCACCGAAGCTGAATACATGACTGCGGGAAGTTGTTGTTCACAAATCCTTTGGCTAAAGTAGTTGAAGGATTATAAAGTGGAATGTTCGGAGGTTCCAGTTTATTGTGACAACACAAGCACAATTTCCATCACCCACAATCCCGTGCTTCATTCAATATACAAGCATATCAAAATTCGCCATCATGTTATTCGGGATCATGGGGAGAAACAAGATGTTAAGGTGAAAAAGATTCTAACTGAGGATCAAAAAGCGGATATTCTCACAAAGCCGCTTCCTTAAGCCTGCTTCAACAAATTGTGCCTAGAACTAGGGTTGCTAGACCCTAGTGAGGAAAATGTGGAGTAAAGGTGGAGAAGGTAAAGCGTGTTCCCTACCTACTCTCACGCTTTCCTTTCTAGGAAAGCGTGTTCAAAGCCGAGGAGGAGAAGAAGAAGAGCGAGGCAGAGCTTTCAACTGCTACCACTGAGTTGGAAGCGCTGAAAGAGAAGTTGTCAACTGCTGAAAGCCAGTTGGCCATAGAGAAGGCAAATCTTCAGAAAGCTAATGAAGAGCTTTCGAACGCAAACTCACAGCTTCAAGAGATTCCGGAATTGCGTTCGGAAGTGCTGAAGCTTTCTGAAGACCTAATGATTGCTCTCGACGACATCTATCAAAGCAAGGAGGTGCTGGAAGCTGGGATCGATCGGTCGGAGATCGAGCAGGATGAGCGAGATTGTGTCCAACGAGAACTTAAAACTACTGAAGCGGAACTCTCGAAGACAAATGTGAAGCTCATACAAATGGAGAAAGAGCTGAAGGCAGCAAAGGCAGAAAAATTCAAAGCTGAGTCTGCCGCCCACCAGCTGAAGGAGAAGCTGCATTCAGTTGAACAGAAGCTCGCGGCTTCAGAGCAGCAACGGAAGCAAGCTATGGCCATGGTGGGCCAAGACGCTGTTGGAGAGCAGAATGGATCGGGCCGGGTTGGGCCAATCAACAATGAAGTGTTGGAGGGCATCTCCAACAAAATCGGGGCGCTCTCGGATTTAGTGCAATCTAAGCTTTGAGTTTTCCGCACCAGCTTTGAAAGGTCAATCATTTTGACCAGTGCGCGCTCTCCTGCTCCAATACTTTCAGCACAAGTCCTCGGCACTCTCCTGGCACAGAACCTATTGAATCTGAATCAGCCAAACATCACTTTGCCAGGAGCCGCCAGCCAAAGCACCACCGTACAGTCCGCTCCCTCCAAAGCTATTTTTGATGCTGCCAAAAAGGGGAAAACGACTAAGACGCCAAGTGGTCCTCCCACAAAGGCCAAGGCAACAGAGGCTGCTTCCAAGAAGGTGGAAACACCAAAGAAGGGGAAAGCAGAGCGGCAAGTAATCACCTCCCAAGAGCTAATTGATGCCGCTCCACTTCAAGCGGTGTCAGAAGCGCCATAACCACAGAAAGAGAAGCGCAAAAACACAGAGCCTGCGAACACCAACCCCAAGAAGAAGAAGAAACTGACTCCCGCAACGATGACCACGGAGGCTGGAGCACAACATGAATTCCAAGAAGAGTTGGACGCGATTTTGGTGCTTAAAGTGAAATTTCATCTCATAGGTATCTTTTGAAGCACACGCTGACTAACGACGCTGAAAGAGAGTGCCTGGAAGTGATGACAAAGTATAAAGCGGTGTCGGAGTGCAGGGATGAAGTTTTCAATGAACAAGTGGTGCAGACTCGGATAAAGCGCTTCATCTTTTGAAGATGGAAGCGCTTGAAGGGAAAAGAGTCTATGTCGAGGGCCTGCGTACAGACGCTTTCGAGACGTGCAGGAAGTAGTTGTATGCCATGGAGGAATTCCAGAGGAAAAGGCTGAGGGATGAGGCTCCTAACGCCAAATTTATTGAAGAGATTATTCCAGCTGACCTCAAGGAGGAGCGGAATGATGCCAAGGTGAAGTTCATTAAACGCTTCTACTACTGGCAAGGCTTTCGCACGGAATACACCATGGACTGCTTTGTTGCATACATAGATACTTACAAAGCCTCTCTCTTCAACAAAATTTTGGAGTTGGCAGATGGAGTGACTCTCAAACCTCCGAAACAAGAAAGCTACAAACTCCGACTCATTGAAGGCGCTATACCTGATGAGGAAACAATCAGAAAGGAGATCGATGAATGCGCTAAATGGCTTGAATTGAACGATCGTCCTAACCGTTCTCTAGCTGCCATCAAGGATAAAGTCTACAATGCCTATGGCATGATTCCTCCAGCCCATGAAAACGTTTCAAGTAGATACTCATTGTATATGTATCTTTTCTCTATCTCATTTATACAATGATATCTTTTACTGCTTTAAGACAATTTCTCATTGTCTTTATCTTATTTACGCTTTCATTTAACTGCCTATAACTGTATTAATATTGTGCTTTACCTAACCCACCCTCCTTCTTATACTTAGCCTAGAATTGTCTAGATTTGTGTAAGTACTTGACGTTGGGTTTTGGCACCATCAAAAAGGGGGAAATTATTAGGATATTATGTTAAGGGGGAACTTGAATTAAGTTAATAAATAATTTGTTTTGATTCGATTCCAAAACCCACTTTAGAGTATTTCCATTATTATTTTTGATGAACTAGACAAGTTATACTTAGGAAAGCTTGCATGTTAGGAAGCTTTTGTTTTAGTTTAGCAAAGGTAAGGATGAAGCAGTCAGAGTTCGCGAAGCGGCTCTAAAAGTGAAAGCATCAGCAGTAAAATTTGACAAAGCGTCATGGAGACACTTCAGATAACGATGCTTAGAGCGAGCTTCCGTTCAGTAGAAGCGAAGCGCTCTCAAGTCAGCTCACCCAAAGCATCTCTGATCTAGAGCTGAACTTAAAGCATCAATCAGTGCTAGTGTGATAAGTTTGACTTTCAAACTTTCGGATGACTGACACCTTACCGCCTAAAGCTTACGTGTCAACACATCATTGCACAACGGATGCGGCTACAGTCCAAAAAGTCAAGGTTAGGTGAAGACTGCCATACCCCTAGGTGCGGTGGACATCCCTTCCTTGAATTGGAGTCTGAAATGCCTGAAAAATGAGCTAACACCATCGACTTTTCCAGAAATTAAGGAACACACAACCACTTCTCTCTCAACGGGAAGTAGGGTTCATCTATATAAATAGAAGGAGTTGCACACTCTAATAACTAATGTACGTACAAACAATTCAAGCATACTACTCGCAAGAACTCAAGCAAATTATCCTTTACATTCATTTAGTTCTTTCGAAGCGCTTCCCTTTAGTGTGTAGTCAAGAAACATATATTCTTGAGTATTGTAACTACTTTCTTTCTAGGTTCAACCTCATAGATCCATAACCTAGCTTCGAGAATCCTTATCCCTTTATCTTGATCTTCATTATAAAGGATTCTCATTTACGAAAACCCGAAAACCCAAAAACCAAGTCTATTGTATTAGATTGAGTTGTAAGGCCAGTTGTAAAGTTTTTTTAGAAAAGAGTTGTTGTTGTAAGGCTTCTCGAGAGCCCGTGAATCTCTGAGGATTCAAGTGTAAGTTTGTTACTAGCCTTGAATCACTTTCCCTTGGAAGTATAAAACAAGGGATACCGAGTGAAGGTATTCATCCTGTCGTGGATAGAGTGGATGTAGGAGAGGCTCTCCGAACCACTATAAGTGTGTGTGTCTATTTCTTTTATTTACTGCATTGATTTATTGCATACACACACTTACGCTTTAATTATCGACAAGGTTTTAATTTGCAAGAAAAGCTCAAGTCTCACCACATTCTGCACAACACTCACACTAGCGAGAAGCTTCGAAAGCCTCACTAGCATTCGAAGCGTCTACTCGACAAAAAGGCTGAAAAATGAAAGAGAACTTAAACACTTCTCAACACATGTATTCATCCCCCCTCTACGTGTGTTAGTCACTTTTGGGACCAACATAATGAGTTTTATCAACTCCTGGCATGCATTGATCTTTATGAGGAACCCACTCATTTAGTTTCTCGCTACATCGGCGGTCTTTGTCTACCCTTACAAGATGTGCTCAATATGTTTGATCCTTTAACAATTTCTATGGCCCATCAACGAGCACTTCAAGTAGAGAAACAACTTGCCCGTCGCACAGCAGCTGTCCCTCATTCTTCGACAGGCGCTTCTGACCCATTACGTCCAACGACGGGAGTGCCTCCTCCTGTGTCACAACCTGGTCCTTCCCTTTCTATACGTCCAAACTCCTGTGTCACAACCTGGGCATCGTCAAGCAGAATGTCATCAGCCCTTAAACCGTTCTCTTGCTATGCTGGACCAAGATGTAGTGGATGACAGTATTGATGCCCACAACGACACCCCTATTACTACTGAATATTTGGAGGGTAACGTTGGACCTATGCTCATGCTCTGTAGTACTTTTCTCTCTCCACGAGCACCATCAGATGATTGGCTGCATACTTTTATTTTCCAGTCCACTTGCACTATTGCTGGTAAGGTCTGCCGCTTTATCATCGATTCTAGTAGTTGTGAAAATGTGGTGTCAAAGACGACTATTACTAAGTTAGGATTGTCGACTGAGGCGCATCCTCACCCCTACAACTTGCTTAGCTTAGTCGGGGTGCGGATATCATGGTTTCTCACCGTGCCTTGATCTCATTCTCAATTGGTTCTTCCTATACTGACGATATCTCTTGTGACGTCGTCCCTATAGATGCATGCCATCTTCTGTTGGGGCGTGCATGGGAATATGATCGTGCTGCTTTTCATGATGGTCGGGCCAATACATATTCATTTCTTTTTCGGGGTAAGAAAATTGTTCTCATGCCTACTCCCGAAAAAATATTATCTAATCATAAGCCTAATGTGACCTTTTTGTCTCGTACGCCATTCGAAAATGCTATGGCGGAATTTGGAGTTGTTTATCTTTTATATGTCAATCCTGTTGTGGCGCCTACAGATATTCCAACTCCGGTACAATCTTTACTTAATGAATTCCAAGATATCTTTCCTCCCGACCTTCCAACTCGATTACCACCGTTGCGAGACATCCAACATCATATTAATTTGGTTCCTGGTGCTGCTCTCCCTAACCGGCCTCATTACTGTATGAGTCCTAAAGAACATGAAGAGCTTCGGCGACAGGTTGAAGCATTACTTTCCAAGGGCTACGTCCACGAGAGTCCCAGTCCTTATGCCGTTTTCCAGCTCATGAGTACAATAAGCTTGCTGCTCGTAAGATTGGCCCGGTGGAGGTTGTGGAGCGTATCAATCCAAATGCTTATCGTCTTGCTCCTGCCTTATGTTGCAGACCCCTCTGATGACGATGCTTCTTTCGATTCGAGGACGAATCCTTCTTACCCCAGGGGAGATGATGTGAACGAGGCACAAGACTCTTCAAATTCTTTATTTATTAGTTCAATTACTGGTTAATTAGAGAGTTTTCTTCCGTTACAAAATTAATAAGTTATATTGTTTTGAAGTTCTCTAAACTTATATATGTTTCTGGCATTATTTGTATGGAGGTTGGTTGGAAAATAATGAATCAAGTTTGAGAGGTTATTCTCACCAAGTTTTCAGTATTCTCTTGAATCAACGATTAACTTGGATTTCATTATTTTTGTTTTATTGTGATTGTGTTGCATCAGAGGGCCAACATGTTATGAGGGGTAATACACGACCGCATTCACATGACCAAATCGGTCGTGCAATAGTGGTCGTGTATTCTGACGGTCTCATGCTTGTGTTGCACGGTCGAGAATTACAAGACCAATTGGTCATGCAATAGCGGTCGCGTATTCTAACAGTCCCATGTTATGTCAACGAGAGGGCAAACATGTTATGCGGGGTAATACACGACCATAATTACACAACCAATTGGTTGTGCAATAGTGGTCATGTATTCTGGCGGCCCCATGTTTGTGCTGCATGACTGTGAATTACACGATCGGGTGGTTGTGTATTTGGCAGTCGTATATTCGCTATGCGGGGGTAAAATCGTAAAAGTGGCTAAAATTTACATATTTTTTTATTGGTTTTCCTCTTACATCTAGAAGATATGAAGATGAGGATAAATTTACCAGAGAGATGGGTGGGGTGGATAAGAACGTGTTTGAGGACTGCCTCGGCTAACGTGTTAGTCAATGGAAGTCCCTCTGGGAGTTTAGATTGGAGAGAGGGATTCGTCAAGGCGATCCTCTATCATATTTCTTGTTTCTTATTACGGCTGAGGGGCTGAATATTTTAACTCAGAGGGCGGTTAGGGAGGGGCTGACTAAGCTTAACCTAGTTGGGAAGGAAAAAGTGGAGATTTCGCATATACAATATGCGGACGACGTACTTTTTGTAGTGGAAGGGAGCTTGGAGAATGTGGAAGTTATCAAATGGTTGTTGAAAATCTTCAAAATCATGTTAGACCTAACGGTGAATATTGATAAATGTTGTGTGTTTGGGGTTAACATGGGTGAGGGAGCACTTAGGGGGGCTATGGGCTTGTTGGGATGTAAAATGGGTGAGTTGCCAGTGCCTTATCTAGGTTTGAAGGTGGGGGATAGAGTAAATGAGGTGGATGGTTGGAAATAAGTTGTGGATAGAGTTAAAGGGAGGCTCAGAAGGTGGGATTCGAAGGCTATTTCATTAGGAGAGAGGATCACTTTGGTAAAGTCGATCCTGACGGTTTTACCTCTGTATAATTTGTCGTTTGGTTTAATGCCTAAGAAGATTGGGGATGAATTAAGGTCCCTCCAATGCAGTTTTTTGTGGGAAAGTAAGGAGGGATCGAAAAGATTGCATGGTTGAAATGAGGTGAGCTTTGTAAAACAAGGAATGAAGGAGGGCTGGGAATTAAGAACCTTCAAATTTTTAATAAAGCGCTTGTTAGTAAGTGTGTGTGGAGAGTTTTAAGGGAGAAGGAAAGACTGTGGACTAGAGTTATTAAGTCGAGACATGGATATATTAGTTTGGGAGGTGGAGAAAGGAGAGTTGGGAGAGGGGGACGACGGGGTACGGGCTGGTGGAGCAAAGTTCTTGATACTGTGAAGGGGATGGAAGGGGCTTGGTTTTGGGAGTGGGTCTCTCAAAATTAGGAGATTGGAATGTGGCTGATTTTTGAATGGGGTGTGGACGGGTGATAAATCTCTTAGAGAGTTATTTCCGTGTCTCTACGCTCTGAGCTCCAAAAGATATGGAAAAGGGATAGAGATGGGCAAATGAGAAAAGGGCGGTGGGTTTGGGAAATTGGATGGGGCAGGGAACTCTTCGAGAGGGAGATAGGGGCAGTAGAGAAGCTATAGAAATTCCTTAGCAAATTCACGTTGTATGAAGGGATGGCGGATCGCTAGGTCTGGAATGGCGATGGGCTGGGAAGGATAACCGTGAAGGAGGCTTATGTAGCCTTATTTAAGGACAGCAGCAGGGTTGGCAGCAACGCGACGTGTCGTGGAGGAATCAGAGCGATTTGGAAGATAATGGCTCCATTTAAGGCTCAAGTTATGGTGTGGCACCTTATACGGAACTGCCCCGAATTTTCGATGTTAGAAATTACGGGCTTATATCTAGAACTCTATAGTTCCGCTCCCCATAATTTACTTTATAAATGATTATTTTGAGCATGAATTTGCTAATGCATAATTTAATTGGTGAGATTATTACTTGTGGATTGCATGAATTTTTTTTTATTATTTATGTTCCATATGTGAATACACATATATTATTCATGCATGCATGACAATATAGAGAAAATATATTATTATTATTATTATTATTATTATTATTATTATTTAGTAATTGTGCATGTGTGACAAGTGTCAAGTGTAGGAGAGAATAAAATCCTTACTAACTAGCCTAGGATCATACTAATAAATCTAATGATTATTCCTAAAGATTTGGGGATGGTCTTCTTGGAGACACATTTGACATGTGTCAAGAGTTAATTTCTTGGCCAAGAGGTGCACAACCTCCTCTCCATGCAAGCCACTTAAGTTCTCTAATAATTCATCCATTCATGACACCCTTTCATTGTCAAGACAATCATACATCTTCTCTCCTCACTTCTCTCATCTTCAAGAAGAAAGAAAGTTCATCTTCTCTTTTGTTCAAACAAGCAAAGCCATTGTTGAAAAGGTGAGAAAATCAATGATTTTTCATTCATCTTCTCTTCTCTCCTTCCCCCATCTTTCTTGCACTTCAAACCCAATTTCATGTACTCATTTTTCAAGCTCTTAACAGCTACCAAGCCATCTAAGTCGAATCCAAAGGGGCTGGAACAAGATCTCTTTTGTTTTCCTTCGATCTCCTAGAGGTAGTGACAAATAAAACCCTCTTCTTGTTAGCTTTGGGGAAGGGGTTTCTACACGATTTTTCTTCTTAAAATATCTTCATCTATGACCTATATTATGTCTAAATATGTGTCAATATGTGTGCATGAGTCGTTTGTGAAGTGGCGTAGAGAAATCATCGAGGAAAAACTAAATGGTTAAGATATATGCAAATCTGTGAAAATCTGCAAGTTGTGAGCATGTCGAAATTTTATGAACACTTTATGGTGGTTATTTATGCAAGTACTTTTCACAATAGCAACTACATGATGTTGGGATGATGTGTGATTTATTTCATGATTTTTAGATGAGTTTTTGTTGGTGAAAATGACCACTCTCTGAGATATACCAATCTGTCACAGAATCTGGAACTGAACTCCTATGATTTTTAATTAATTTTAGAATCAACTTTTTCTGGAGATTCTTTCTTTGTACATCAACTACAGTATGTTAAATTTATGGTGTAAAAATTTGGGACTCTCTTTGTAAGCCAATTACTCGCTATAACTTTCTAAACTATTAGGCGCAGCAGAATTCTACCCGAGACAGCACACTTGCACTGTCTTGTAAAATACGTTTTAAATAGAAATATTCTTCCAAAAATTTTCAAATTTTACAGAATGGTTATTTTTCGTGTCTTTAGTCTCTGTGTTAAATTTCAGAATTTTTCAAGCAATATAAATATTTTTCCCGTACTCCAAAAGTGAATCTGTACTGATTTTTCAGATTTTGATGAAATACTCTTTTCTTCTAACAAAAATATCCAACCTCTTGAAAAACGTGTGGATTTAAGAAACTAAGTTGTTTTGGGCAGTGTGATACCTCTCTTGGTGTTGGTTTATTACCAATTCTTTTAGAACTTGTTTATTTATTTTCCATACGTATCTTTTGTTAATAGAAGTATGTATTATGTAAATGAAGCTCTTTATTTTAGATTATGTTTCGTTATTCTCTCTAAAGAAATCACATATGCTTGTTGAAATGTGGGATGCTCGAAAAGAATATGTTATACTTATGTGTATGTTCGATTGGTTAACGGTCTATGAAAAAGTATGAATATATGAGCATCACTTGAGTGGACATATATGTGGCAACCCTATGTGCTAGTTTAAATTTCTATGTAAAACTCTTTTAGCTTAGCATGAATATTTGCAACATGGTTATGTGATTGAAAGTATGAGGTCATGTGTATGCTTCAAAAATGCTCGAAATGTGCTACCCAACTGCGTGTTGCTATATATATAATTGAGTTTATGTGCGTCTTAAACGGGGGAGTAGGGAACTATGGAATCTAGGAAGTATAGGCGCAATTTAAATGACTATGTGAAAGCTTAGCCCTAGATTACTCTTGTAGGGCAAACAAAGGAGGGTTGTGATCTAACAACCGATTCGGATACTCGTTGAGGCGTGAACAAGACAAGGTGGGTTTCTATTTACAGTACGGTATTTTTGAGCTAGTGAGCTCCTATGTATATATGTATGAAAGTATGATTATGCATGTCAAAAGTTTTTATGTCTTATGGAGCTCATACGATGCGACGGAATGTCGATGAACAATTGGGCCTTGGTTGATTTAAACCAAGGTTAGTGCACTTAAGTCCATATTGGTCAGACTCGGCCGGGTCCCCAATTATGGCTGTATGGCGTATGAGTAAGAAGCTCGCGAGTATCTATGTATGGTAACCAAAGTGTTTTTGCATATGCGTAGGGTGAGGCTTTCCTTTTTAAAACTCCTACGTTATGTGATTATGGGCATGCATAATTCTTAAAGTAAAGTTTCTCCTTTTTCACTGACAAAGGGGCGAGCGAAACCCACTGAGTGCACTAGTACTCAGCCCAAAATTATTTTCAAATGTTTTCAGGTTAAGGAGCCGGAGGCGGGGCGAGCATGCAAGAGGGGTGGTTAGCTTGTGAATTGTTTTCTTCGTGGAATAAAATATGCTTATGGACTCTCGCTAAAATTTCCCTTTACCTACTTCCTCATTTTCCGCTTGATAATTCGACCTGCTATGTTTATTTAGACATTGACTATTTTCTCTATTCTATTGAATAAATATCACTCTTGTATTAAACTCCTATCATGATTTTCATTCTCAAACTTATGGTGAGCGTCCCAATGTCTTCATACATTGGACACGCGGATATTCGGTGCGTTCAAGGTCCTAATTTAATTATTTAATTATGTCATTCTCTTGAGTAGCGTCCCAAACCCCACCATTAAATTATTATTTTTCATAGCCCCGGGGTCTGGGTCGTTACAGATGGTATCAGAGCATAGGATCGCTCTGAATATCCTTGTCCTTCTTGTTTTGAAACCGGAATCTGGAATTGAGTCTCTAGATCCTTAAGCTCGAAGCAATCCTCCACACCCTTGCAACTCTCCGCCTCCAACTATGAAGGTACATGTTTTGGGTTCCTAATGTGATGTATTATTGTGAGCTTGCTAATGTATTGATGATATGAGATTGATTATGTTGTAACGTTTATTGGGATCGTGATGTTCTATGTATGTGCAAGTAGAAATTTGTAATTGTATAATGCTTGTTGTTTTCCTTGTCGGGTAATCACTTAGGTAGACTATGAGCCGTGCGACGAGGTCGAGAGCGTCATAGTTAAAACCTAAAACCCACTTCGGAGAACTCCCAGCACCAACCTAAATTTCCTTTTTGCTTCTACAAACCTCCTTGTTATACATATCCTTGCCATGAGATGAGAGGTTGACTCAAACCTTGTTCTTTTGTTTGTTTAGATGGCCGGACCCCACTACTTCTCTCCCTATGTGAGACCCCCACTCCGAGCTCAGACCCCCCAGCGGTGTGCCTTCCTGATTCGAACCTACCGTAGGAACTCGCACCTATCATTTGGGGAGTTTGTATCCCACTTTTTCAACCTCTGGAGGTTCGCTGAAGGAGGTGTGTCCGACTGTGAGGCTGCCGATGTCCTCCTTGAGCAGATGCCGCCTGAATGGAAGGGGTGGGCAAGCCGAACAAGGGACGAGATGCTCTCTTGGCACCCAGTTGAACCTCACCTCCACTTCTCATTCCCTAACTTTGTGGCTGAGCTTCTGACCCATTGGACGTTGGTGAATTTTCCCCCGGGACCGGCATCACCAACGATGGCACAAGTCCGTGGCCCATGGTTCCATATGCCGGGAGATGCACCGATCTACACCGATGCTACCATTGTGGCATCTCTACCTACCATTGACATCTATGAGGTGAACGAGGCTCCACCTTCCATTTTCACGACATTGGTTCAAGAGGCCATTATTCGTGCACCCTCGAGCACCCTACCACCATTCCCTCCTGCTAACAATGACTTTGAGGCGAGTGGCTCGCAACCAGCCGGTGTTGCACGATCTCCATCTCCGGAGTACACCCCACGCTCGCTACCCTGCCCTCCTCTTCGACTTAGAAGAACCGCCAGAAAGCAAGTAGCACCACCACCTCCACCAGTGGTCCTTCTTAGCTCCGATGATAGCAGCATCGAGGTAGTCGATGTAGATAGTAGTGATGGGTCCTTCCGTACCCTCGACCTTGCCGTGGATGATGATATGGACAGTAGCGAGGGGTCATTCCATACCCGTGACTTTGAGATGGACGAAGAGAGTGAGCCCTCGGAGGATCGGAGCTAGGAGGATGATGACAGCCTAGGAGACGCAGTTTTCCCTTTTGATGATCCCTAGGCGGTGTTTTGATCTTTGGCAAGATTGTTATTTTAAATTTCTATGATAGACTGTTATCCTCTTTTGATTATGGTACTTTGGTTTTGATTAGCAACGTGATCCTAATATGGACCGTCTTGATGTTATGTTATCTCGTATGAACTTACTATGTATTTGAAAACCTTTGAATTATGGTACGTTGTGGATTCGTATTTTGGGGAGTTATGTTTATGGAAATCTCATGTTGACATCGTTACATATGCAAAATGTTATAGCTTGATTATGATATGTTTTTAACCGATTACACACATAAAGAATACTCGACCTTAATATTTCAATACTTGATCAGAATGGCTGACCTTCGATACGAGCGACGCAACCGACGGAATAATGATATTCCGGGTGGAGACGATCAACCTAACCACGATCAAGGCAACCTTAACGCCCCAATCCGTAGGATTGAGGATCGCTTTAGGAAGGAAGGACCCCCGACCTTTAACGGATTGGGCGAACCAACTGATGCTGAAAAGTGGGTTCGCAGCCTCGATCGAATCTTCGACTTCATCGGTGGGACACCTCAAGAAAGAGTGAACTGTGCTGTCTATCAACTTGTTGAGGAAGCCGACTATTGGTGGGAATCTGAGCAAAGGGCATTGACTCCCGAAGCTAGAGCAGCACTTACTTGGGATGCCTTCAAGACTACCTTCTTTGAGAAGTATGTTCCAAAGAGCTACCGTCATCAAAAGGAATCTGAATTTTGGAACCTGCGCCAGGGAGCAAAAACCGTCACTGAGTATGACAGAATCTTCAACCAGTTGTCACGCTATGCCCCCACTCTTGTGGACACTGACGAGAAAAGAGCTGAAAGGTTTAGGCAAGGCCTAATGCCTGTGATTGGCATGCCCCTGGCAAGTCATGGTAAGTTAACCTATGCGGAGGCCCTTAGCAGAGCTCTTGGTATTGAAGCTGCGATGCCCAAGGAAAGTAATAAACCATCGGGAGGCCAAGGTACAAACAACAAACGGAAATGGGAAGATCGAAACTCTAACCAAGGAAAGAAGCCGTGGCAAGGCCAAGCCCAACAAGGAAGAACGGAGCCACGTGGAGAAGCAAGTGCCCCCAAGCCAGTCCCGACTTGCCCAAACTGCAAGAAGCAACATCGAGGAACCTGTAGGTTGGGCACAAATGCATGTTTCGCTTGCGGCCAAATGGGCCACTACCTAGCCAACTGTCCCAAGAACAATCGAGCTGCACCGAACCATCCAAACCAAGGGAATCCTCCAAGGCCTCAACGCAACCAAGGTGGAAACCCGAGGTATGAGCATGAGCGTGGCAATCCAAGGAACAATCAGGGTAACAACACTGGTCAAGGGCAACCCCATCAGGGCAGAGCATACGCACTAAACCAGCAGGAAGCGGCACGCGCCCCTGAAAACTTGGCAGGTATGATCGAGATAAACGGCATTCCTGTCATCGCATTATTTGATACCGGAGCATCACATACTTTTATATCAAATGCCGCATGTAAGAATCTAGATCTAGTTCTAGAAAAGTCGAGTCAAGCATTAGTGGTACTTACCCCCTCGGGAGAAGAAATGATTGCTGAATATAGGTGCCCAAACCTAGGATTCAAAATAGGAAGTGGGTCTTATCAAGCAGACCCTCATGTCATCCATATGGTAGACTTCGATTTAATCCTAGGAATGGATTGGTTGACAAATGTGGGCGCCACAATCCATTGCTTTGATCGAGAAATTTCCTTTAAGTATCCCGATGGAGATGAGAATCGCTACTTCGGAGCAAGAGTCGGAATGGGTACCAAGACGTCCGTGATTTCGGCACTAAAAGCTACAAAGATGTTGAAAAAGGGAAATTGTCGTGCATTTCTTGTAAGTTTGAATGGAGACACAAGAATCGAAGCCCAAATTGGTGACGTGCCAGTAGTACGGGAATTTGAAGATGTGTTCCCACAAGATTTACCAGGACTGCCCCCTGATAGGCAAATCGAATTCACTATCGATTTAATACCCGGAGCCGCGCCAATTTCGAAGGCACCTTACCGAATGGCCCCAAAAGAGCTTCAAGAGCTAAAAATTCAACTGCAAGAGCTTCTCGATCTCGGATTCATACGCCCTAGTGTGTCTCCTTGGGGAGCACCGGTTCTCTTTGTCCAGAAGAAGGATGGATCGTTACGCATGTGCATAGACTATAGAGAATTGAACAAACTGACGATCAAGAACCGTTATCCATTACCAAGGATTGATGATCTATTCGACCAACTGAAAGGTGCAAAGGTCTTTTCGAAGATTGACTTACGCTCGGGGTACCATCAACTCAAAATCAAGAAATCGGATATACCTAAGACGGCCTTTCGAACTCGGTACGGACATTACGAGTTTGTGGTGATGCCTTTCGGTTTGACCAACGCACCAGCAGTGTTCATGGATCTCATGAATAGAATATTTCACCCATATCTGGATCACTTCGTTCTGGTGTTCATCGACGATATCCTCATCTACTCAAAGGATGATCATCAACATGAGGAGCACTTGAGAACTGTGTTGGGGATATTGTGCGCCGAAAGCCTATATGCCAAGTTTAGTAAGTGCGAATTTTGGTTAAGCCAAGTGATCTTCTTAGGACACATTGTATCTGCCGAGGGAATTAAGGTGGACCCTTCCAAGGTTGAAGCTGTGAACAATTGGAAGTCACCGACAAGTCCAACAGAAATTAGAAGCTTCCTTGGATTGGCGGGATATTACAGGCGCTTTATAGAAGGGTTCTCAAAGATTGCAAGGCCAATGACGCAACTACTAAGGAAGGCCGTTCGTTTGGACAAAAGAATGTGAAACAAGCTTTCAAGAGCTAAAGACGAGACTAACGACGGCACCAGTACTAACTCTACCCGAAGGGAATCGAGAGTTCGTTGTGTACACGGACGCATCAAAGCAAGGGCTTGGATGCGTTTTGATGCAAGGAAGGAAAGTGGTAGCCTATGCTTCACGCCAATTGAGGCCACACGAGTTAAAGTACCCAACTCATGACTTGGAACTAGCCGCTGTGGTTCACGCCCTTAAAATTTGGAGGCACTACTTGTATGGTGTAAAATGTGAAATTTTTACGGATCACAAGAGCCTTAAGTACTTCTTCGAACAAAAGGAGCTTAACATGCGACAAAGACGATGGCTAGAGTTGGTGAAGGATTATGACTGCACTATCAGTTACCACCCGGGGAAGGCTAACGTCGTAGCGGATGCCTTAAGTCGAAAATCAAACTCTTACCTAGGATGCCTGCGTACACAAGATGATGATCTCAATCGGGAATTTTCCAAGATGAGGATAGAAGTTCTTTGCCCGCCGGAAACAATAGAAGGACGGATCGCGACGATGGTTGCAAGGCCAAACTTGAGGGAAATGATAGTTCAGGCACAACGACAAGATGAGGCTCTAGAGAGGATACGCCTCAAGGTGAGATCTGGCGATCTCAAGGACTATAGGGAAGAAGCCGACAATGCTCTCACCTTTCAAGGAAGACTGTGTGTTCCACTTTCAGAAGAGCTAAGAACTGAAATCATGAGTGAAGCCCACAAAACGCCCTACACAGCACATCCAGGCACCACTAAAATGTATCGCGACTTACGGAACAACTTCTGGTGGGAAGGGATGAAAAGTGATATAGCCTCGTTTGTGGAGCGATGTCAAGTCTGCCAACAAGTCAAAGCACTACACCAAAGGCCTTATGGAAAAATGCAACCGCTAGAGGTGCCAGAGTGGAAATGGGAACATATTACAATGGACTTTGTAGTAGGTCTACCTCGCTCGAACAAAGGTCACTCAGCTATATGGGTCATCGTGGATCGACTAACCAAATCAACACACTTTCTACCTGTTCAAATGAATTGGAGTTTGAATAGACTCGCCCAACTGTATGTCCATGAGGTAGTTCGTCTACATGGAGTACCTGTATCGATCACGTCTGATCGAGATACCCGTTTCACCTCACGCTTCTGGACCAGCCTACAAGAAGCCATGGGAACGAGATTGAATTTCAGCACAGCTTACCATCCCCAAACCGATGGACAATCTGAAAGGACGATACAAACATTGGAGGATATGTTACGATCTGTTACCCTCGATCATGGGGGAAGCTGGGAAAAATTCCTACCATTGGTGGAATTTGCATACAACAATAGCTATCAAGCAACCATTGGGATGGCGCCTTACGAGGCATTGTACGGTCGAAGGTGTAGGTCCCCTCTCTATTGGGATGAAGTGGGTGAAAGGAAAATATTGGGTCCCGTAATGGTGCAAGAAATGATCGAAGTCGTCAAGCGCATAAAAGAAAGAATCAAGGAGGCTCAAGATAGGCAAAAGTCATACGCCGATACGCGTAGAACCGAATTGAAATTTGAAGAAGGCGATAAAGTTTATTTGAAAGTTTCACCAACTAAGGGGGTTGTTCGCTTTTGCAAGAGGAGCAAGTTGAGCCCGAGATTCGTAGGACCTTTCGAGATCCTTGAGAAAATCGGCCCCGTAGCTTATAGGCTTGCGCTACCACCGAAGCTCGGTGAAGCCCACAATGTTTTCCATGTATCTCAGCTGAGGAAATATGTGTACGACCCCAAACATGTGATAAGCTATGAGGAACTTAACCTAGATCCAACGTTGATCTACGAAGAGGGTCCCGAGTGTATTCTCAACCGAAAATTTCAAGAATTAAGGAATAAGAAGATCCCTATCGTCAAAGTCTTGTGGAAACGGCACGGACAAGAAGAAGCAACATGGGAGCTTGAACATAAGATCAAGGAACGATACCCCAACTTACCTTATGTAGGTACGTGAAATTTCGAGGATGAAATTATTTTAAGGGGGGTAGAATGTAATACCCCGAATTTTCGATGTTAGAAATTACGGGCTTATATCTAGAACTCTATAGTTCCGCTCCCCATAATTTACTTTATAAATGATTATTTTGAGCATGAATTTGCTAATGCATAATTTAATTGGTGAGATTATTACTTGTGGATTGCATGAATTTTTTTTTTATTATTTATGTTCCATATGTGAATACACATATATTATTCATGCATGCATGACAATATAGAGAAAATATATTATTATTATTATTATTATTATTATTATTATTATTTAGTAATTGTGCATGTGTGACAAGTGTCAAGTGTAGGAGAGAATAAAATCCTTACTAACTAGCCTAGGATCATACTAATAAATCTAATGATTATTCCTAAAGATTTGGGGATGGTCTTCTTGGAGACACATTTGACATGTGTCAAGAGTTAATTTCTTGGCCAAGAGGTGCACAACCTCCTCTCCATGCAAGCCACTTAAGTTCTCTAATAATTCATCCATTCATGACACCCTTTCATTGTCAAGACAATCATACATCTTCTCTCCTCACTTCTCTCATCTTCAAGAAGAAAGAAAGTTCATCTTCTCTTTTGTTCAAACAAGCAAAGCCATTGTTGAAAAGGTGAGAAAATCAATGATTTTTCATTCATCTTCTCTTCTCTCCTTCCCCCATCTTTCTTGCACTTCAAACCCAATTTCATGTACTCATTTTTCAAGCTCTTAACAGCTACCAAGCCATCTAAGTCGAATCCAAAGGGGCTGGAACAAGATCTCTTTTGTTTTCCTTCGATCTCCTAGAGGTAGTGACAAATAAAACCCTCTTCTTGTTAGCTTTGGGGAAGGGGTTTCTACACGATTTTTCTTCTTAAAATATCTTCATCTATGACCTATATTATGTCTAAATATGTGTCAATATGTGTGCATGAGTCGTTTGTGAAGTGGCGTAGAGAAATCATCGAGGAAAAACTAAATGGTTAAGATATATGCAAATCTGTGAAAATCTGCAAGTTGTGAGCATGTCGAAATTTTATGAACACTTTATGGTGGTTATTTATGCAAGTACTTTTCACAATAGCAACTACATGATGTTGGGATGATGTGTGATTTATTTCATGATTTTTAGATGAGTTTTTGTTGGTGAAAATGACCACTCTCTGAGATATACCAATCTGTCACAGAATCTGGAACTGAACTCCTATGATTTTTAATTAATTTTAGAATCAACTTTTTCTGGAGATTCTTTCTTTGTACATCAACTACAGTATGTTAAATTTATGGTGTAAAAATTTGGGACTCTCTTTGTAAGCCAATTACTCGCTATAACTTTCTAAACTATTAGGCGCAGCAGAATTCTACCCGAGACAGCACACTTGCACTGTCTTGTAAAATACGTTTTAAATAGAAATATTCTTCCAAAAATTTTCAAATTTTACAGAATGGTTATTTTTCGTGTCTTTAGTCTCTGTGTTAAATTTCAGAATTTTTCAAGCAATATAAATATTTTTCCCGTACTCCAAAAGTGAATCTGTACTGATTTTTCAGATTTTGATGAAATACTCTTTTCTTCTAACAAAAATATCCAACCTCTTGAAAAACGTGTGGATTTAAGAAACTAAGTTGTTTTGGGCAGTGTGATACCTCTCTTGGTGTTGGTTTATTACCAATTCTTTTAGAACTTGTTTATTTATTTTCCATACGTATCTTTTGTTAATAGAAGTATGTATTATGTAAATGAAGCTCTTTATTTTAGATTATGTTTCGTTATTCTCTCTAAAGAAATCACATATGCTTGTTGAAATGTGGGATGCTCGAAAAGAATATGTTATACTTATGTGTATGTTCGATTGGTTAACGGTCTATGAAAAAGTATGAATATATGAGCATCACTTGAGTGGACATATATGTGGCAACCCTATGTGCTAGTTTAAATTTCTATGTAAAACTCTTTTAGCTTAGCATGAATATTTGCAACATGGTTATGTGATTGAAAGTATGAGGTCATGTGTATGCTTCAAAAATGCTCGAAATGTGCTACCCAACTGCGTGTTGCTATATATATAATTGAGTTTATGTGCGTCTTAAACGGGGGAGTAGGGAACTATGGAATCTAGGAAGTATAGGCGCAATTTAAATGACTATGTGAAAGCTTAGCCCTAGATTACTCTTGTAGGGCAAACAAAGGAGGGTTGTGATCTAACAACCGATTCGGATACTCGTTGAGGCGTGAACAAGACAAGGTGGGTTTCTATTTACAGTACGGTATTTTTGAGCTAGTGAGCTCCTATGTATATATGTATGAAAGTATGATTATGCATGTCAAAAGTTTTTATGTCTTATGGAGCTCATACGATGCGACGGAATGTCGATGAACAATTGGGCCTTGGTTGATTTAAACCAAGGTTAGTGCACTTAAGTCCATATTGGTCAGACTCGGCCGGGTCCCCAATTATGGCTGTATGGCGTATGAGTAAGAAGCTCGCGAGTATCTATGTATGGTAACCAAAGTGTTTTTGCATATGCGTAGGGTGAGGCTTTCCTTTTTAAAACTCCTACGTTATGTGATTATGGGCATGCATAATTCTTAAAGTAAAGTTTCTCCTTTTTCACTGACAAAGGGGCGAGCGAAACCCACTGAGTGCACTAGTACTCAGCCCAAAATTATTTTCAAATGTTTTCAGGTTAAGGAGCCGGAGGCGGGGCGAGCATGCAAGAGGGGTGGTTAGCTTGTGAATTGTTTTCTTCGTGGAATAAAATATGCTTATGGACTCTCGCTAAAATTTCCCTTTACCTACTTCCTCATTTTCCGCTTGATAATTCGACCTGCTATGTTTATTTAGACATTGACTATTTTCTCTATTCTATTGAATAAATATCACTCTTGTATTAAACTCCTATCATGATTTTCATTCTCAAACTTATGGTGAGCGTCCCAATGTCTTCATACATTGGACACGCGGATATTCGGTGCGTTCAAGGTCCTAATTTAATTATTTAATTATGTCATTCTCTTGAGTAGCGTCCCAAACCCCACCATTAAATTATTATTTTTCATAGCCCCGGGGTCTGGGTCGTTACAATATGTCAGAGCGACATCTGATACACTTTATATTATCTATATTTCCAGAAGCATATATACTTTTGCCCGGAATTTCTTATATATTTACCCCAATTTCATTCCTTGGGTATAATGATGGCACTTGTCATTTTCTTACCTTTGCAGAGATGTGTTAAGAGACTTGTAACCACACAAGCACACACTTGATGAATGGTAAATATGATAAGAAGAACGAATGTGGTAATGAGGACCAAAAATGAGCCTTGACAACAGATACCATACCCAGATGCCCGAGCTATATGGTTCTGAATAAGCTTCACAACTTTTGGGCTTTGATGACGTAAAAAACTTTATATATTCAGTTTTTTAAGAGGATAATATGTAGACACCATTCCAGATACCTACTTAATGCGGACTATTTTACCGAATGAATATTCGGGTTATATATATATAAAAATGGAACAAAGTTCCGGGTAAAACTTGAAAGTTTCTTCGGAAAATGTACGGGCTAATTGATTAAATTTAAAACTTGGAAAGATGGGAAAAATTTAAAATTTGCTCTGAATTTAGATCTGCACCATTATAGTAAGTGTGATACTCATCCCGGTAGGATAAAAGAACACTTTTGCATAGCTTTAGCACTACGTCAGATCCTCGGTCCTAGTACCACCGGTTCTGCTTTGTGCAGATCTACTCTATAGAGAACTAGCTATTTCTAAGCTCTGCGTTTTCAGATCTTGGGATATACAGATCCCTTTTTGCTGGTCTGTAAATTGCAAATTATCTGTTATAAACTTTGGAGGTGCGGGGAGATATCTCCCCATGTGGGTTTGCGATTTACAAGATCTAGATTCCCATATATTGTTAGACACAGACCTTCTTATGAAGGTTCTGTGATTCTCTAGGCCCGTGTCGCCAGGTCCTATATCCATGCAGACCCTTTAATGAGAATCCGGCAGTTCTGAGGACCCGTATTCCCAGGTCCTACTATTTGCAGAGCCCTCCTTGGGAGGTCCGTTATATTACTAAAGCGTATTTCTGACGCTTCGCGACTTTCTAGGGTTATCGCCTCCTCTTCTTTATCGGGACCCGAAACTGCCGCCACTCCCTACCATCATAACTTCTGCACCCACGTCTCCATTACCGACAAGACGTGCTTCTTAATTACAGGTAGTAGTGGTTATAAAGAGCTTTATAAGATACTTTAGAGAGAGAAAAAATCCATACTTAGAAATTTTTCATCATTTTTCCTGAAGAGCTTTTTCTTGTGGTTTTTCTAGGAACTACCTCTTGCTCTTCTTTTCACCGCAGCCCTCTTCCCTGCAAATAGGTACCTCCTTTTTTCCTTGCTTCTCCTTCCTTCTTTACTCGCTTTAGTTTATTTCTTAATTTTTATTACATTCAAGCGATAAGGAAAAGATGGTTTCTTCCTCTAGACAAGGTGCCCAGGGTAAGGGTAAGAAAAAGGTAATTGAAGGTGAAGAGGAAAAAGGGGGTAGAGCTGCCGCGCAGCCGCCTGTCCCTCTCGGTGAATATGAATCTTCCACCGTATCTTCTTTAGAATTGGGCTTAATTTTGAGTAGATTAGGAAATACTAGGGGCTTTACTATAGATATTCCGGAATCTAGCGAGAGCCCTTTACTTCCTCAAGCAAATCATAAGATTTTTTGGCTTCGTCAATTGGAGGCAGGCCTGCGATTCCCTATTCCTCCTTTTCTGGCTAGTTTAGCGACAAAATATGGTATCCCCTTGAGCCAACTGAACCCTGCTTCATTTCGTAGAGCAATTTTCTTTTATATAGCAGCCACTTTACATGGCGTGGAAGATCCAGTGTCCTTGTTTTTTAGGACCCATGAGCTAAAACATCGCGGGTATCATTTGTATTTTTCTCCCCTAAGTTGGTTCCATAAATTCTATGGCCAATACGAGTCTATAGATAGGAAGTGGCACCCTCAGTATCTGACAGTAGGTGCTCCTTCTCCTAATTCCTGGAATATTCCCGATATTCCTCTGTATGCTGAGCCTAAGAGAGATAAGCCTTCTTTCGAGAAAGTCACCCTATTTGCATGGGAAAAAGATATTCTTCATGACCTGCTTAGGGAGTATCTGGCAGGTCATGGGATGTTGAAGCCACTTCTTCTCAGTGAAGAAGTGTTGTCTTTTTTTGGTTTGAGGCCTGGGACTCCTTGGGATCCCTCTATGGGTAAATACTTTATATTTTGGATTCGAGTGTTTTTACACATGTATCTTGAATTCAATCATGTTTCTGATTTACAGTTATCTTTGCTTTCTCAGATATGTCAGCCAGATCCGTTCTCCGTGAAAAGGCAAGAAAACAAATGGAAGAGCGGATGGCAGCTATGGCTGCGGCCTCTGAACGGGCTTCTCCAGCCTCCACAACATCAACAGCTCCCTCTTCAATTCCCGTTCCAGCCTCTGTCTCCACAACGGGATATTCTTCTGCTTCCCAGATCCCTCCTTCCACAGCGCCTTCAGATCCTACACAAGGATCTGAGAGTGCTGCCCGTCCTAAGGGATCTGCTCCCCGAGTCGGGGGAAAAACTACTTTACCTGGGGTGGTCATAAGAGAAGAGCCCACCCCTCAGGCTGTTATGTCTCTTTCTACGCGCCCTCCTCACCCCTTGGCTGCTGAGGTGGACCGCAGCCTTTCCACCTGGTCCGAGGGAGTGGCTTTTCCTTCCGGCGAAGGAGCTGACTTTCAGTCTTCCGGGGGGTTTTTGGCAGATTTATTCGCCACTTCTGAAGCACCAGCTCCCATAGGGCTTAATAGACCTTCCGTCCCCCAGAAGAGACCCTCGGAGTCTGCCTCTTCCACAGCTCCGAAGAGAAAAAAGATTTCTTCCAGCAGTACTGACCGGAGGGTGGGTTTGCCCATTTCTAACGTTTTGTCACCTACTCCTATATCCGCAACACCATCTGTTGTAGGTCATCCAAGGTATTCCAGCACCTTGGCTAGATATGCCACCGCCAACCCCTATATGGTGGTTAATCCTCCCGAGCCAGCCATGGTGGAAAGTCCTGCTTCTGAAGCCACCCTGGCTATGCTCCATGCGTTGCGCATGAAAGGCTTGGATGTCCCTACTGCCTCCTATACCGTGCCTGGGGTTAATGTGAGTTTTCCTGGCACGGTTAGGGGTATTGATGGAGGTACCGCCTCTAATATTTTGGACAGCATCCCGCGTGCCGAAGATTGGAGGCATCTGAACAGGTTATCCTCCGTGGAGCTTATCCGTCAAGCGTCTGTTCACGAGATTAAGGTACTAGAAAGGAATTTTAGTACGGAAAGACATCATTTTGTCATCTTTGTTAACTATTTGTTGACTTGTTACTTTATTATTTTAGGCCGTAGCTTTCAGATCTATGCTTTCACAAAGAGCGTTAGCATATGATCCCATGAAAGGGGACATGTCCGGCATGCATTCCTCCAACGAGCATCTGCAAGAGGAAGTGACGCGGCTGCGAATGGCTCGTAGCGAAGAGCACGCCGCCGAAATTAAAGCTCTGAATGATCGAGCAGAGCATCTGGAAAAGGAGCTAGTGGATCTGAAGCAGCGGGAGGTGGATCGGGAGAAATTAGCCCAAGAACGAGAGCGCTATTTTCAACAGATGGAAAAGGATCTAGCTGATCAGAAGGCGCGTGCCGAAGATCTTCAGAGAGCCTGTGACAAGGCTAAAGCAGATCTAATTCAGGCGTCTGAGAGCCACAAAGATGCCATGGAGCGGGCGTGTGATAACGCCGTCAAGAAAGGTATCGAAACGGGTCTGCGTGAAGGGCTCGTTACTGGGTCTACAGTAGGGGCCCATCGCTGCAGATCTTATCTACTGATGATGCCTTACGGCCAGGCCTTCCTTCGCGCCTTGGTGCGTGATCTCCCCGAAGATTTCCTTCATTCTGCAGACTTCTGGGAAAGGATGAGTGTTCCTTTAGCCTTTTGGATTGGGGCTATTACTGAAGAGGTTCTTACCCAGCTCGGGCTGAGAGATAGGATGCGGGATCTGAATATTGATAAGATCCTGGATCTCCTGGAGAAGGAGACCCCTTCTTTGGAACTAGATCCTCACTTTAATGCCCGCAATCCTTGGTATATGCGGAGCTTAAGGTCGGCAGCTGATATTCTCTACAGCCCTGGGGAGCATGAGAGTATCTTGCCTGCTTGGGAAGAAATTCCTTACTATCTCCTTCCTCCTCAAGCTGGGATGTTCGGGTTGCTAGAGGAGGCCTTCAAAATGGTAAGTATTTATAAGGATCCTATAATAAGATTTTATTTCATTATTCGCGGGCGGCAAGTCTTTATTTACTTTGTCCTTCTCATGGACTCCTTTTTATTACAGGCGATGGGTAAGGCACCTCCTCTTCCCTGTTTCACTCTCATTGATGACTTAAGGGATTCTAACTTATACTTCCGCCTTTTGCAGACGGGAGATTCCTTGCAAGAGATCAAGGCTATTCAGGCGTCGGAGGAAGCGTCTTTTCTTCAATCCCCGCGCGGGACCACATTGAGTGGGCTCTTGAACAGCAGAGGAACCTTAGAGCTCGGCGAGTCCTCTAGGAGACAGGATCCAGCTTTTCAGCCCCACTCTTCAGTCTCAGCTCCTCTGACGGATCAGGTGACGAGCTAAGTATCCAGCCCCATGATGGCTCCAGAACTGACCCAGACTTCGAGCCAAATGACAAACCAGGTGACGACTTCGACATCCGACTAGATGAGGGACTCAGTGCTTGGCCAGCAGAATTCATCCCCCTCTCCATCGCAGATGCCTCCGCCTCCTCCCCACCTGTCAGATCCCGCAGATCACCTCTCTTCAGACCCGGTGGACGTGGCTCCTGTTCAGGGAGATTTTTCAGGAGTAGAGGAAGGAATCAACCTTCTCGAGGAGATTATGGCGGGCACTTTTGAGGGCACAACAGGGGCGGCCAGTTCTTCCATCGAGGTCCCTCCTCAAGTCGTCCACTCACCAGGTATTTTGGCACCTGGCGGAGATCAGGACCTGCCCGAGCAAACTTCCGACGGCGGGAATAAGTTACAAAAATAGGATCTTTTTAAGAACCCATATGTGCCATGTAGTGGGATTGGCTCCACCAGTACTTCTCTTTTTCATTTTTAGATGTTATTTAATCTTTTCTTGCTTTTATTTTCGTTTGCTAATATCATTATATCATATTTTTGCAAATTTTGCGAATCAATTTTCGTAAATAAATACTTGCTCTAAGAGTAGATGGATAGTAGTAGGGGGTATACCCCTACTCCCCCCCCAAGTGAATTATAAGAAATCGAATGAATTATAATTCATTTCTTAAACACAAAAAGCAAAGAAAATATTCTCATTTCATGAATTTTCATCATAACAGATAATGGGTTGGTTTTGACCTACCTTCCCTTTCTTTAAATTTATCATATTACTAGAACACCTTAAACATAATACTTCTTCAAATTATTGACGTTCCATGGTCTGGGCAGATCCCTTCCTTCTGCATCTTTGAGCTCATATGCTCCTCCTTTGAGTGCTTTAGTAACGATATAAGGTCCTTCCCAATTAGGGTCCAGTTTTCCTGTGGGCCTGAGAGCATATGCTCTTTTCATCACCAGGTCCCCCTTATCGAATCGTCGCACTTGGACTTTTTTGTTATAAGCATTCCGCATCTGATGCTTGTACCTTTCAGCGCTGTTTTGAGCTTCCGCCCGATGTTCCTCGATCAGGTCCAGATTTTCCCTGAGCAACCCCAGGTTCTGATTTTCATCATACTTTAAAATTCGGTGTGATTTTGCTTCTGCTTCTGCTGGTACCACAGCTGTTGATCCATATACCAAATTGAAGGGAGATTCTCCTGTGGCTGTTCTGGGGCTGGTTCGATAGGCCCATAGCACTGAGTCCAGCTCGTCCGCCCAGTTCCCTTTTGCTTTTCCCAATCTGGCCTTAATTCCAGATACAATAGTTCTGTTTGTGACTTCAACTTGTCCATTAGCTTGCGGATGGGCTACTGCCACGAACCACTGCTGAATTCCCATTTCTTGACACCATGTTTGCACAGATGCACCTGTGAATTGGGTTCCATTGTCAGAGATGAGAATCCTGGGAACACCAAAACGGCAGCATATGTTTTTCCAGATGAATTTTTTCATGGCCTGTTCTGTGATTTTGACTACAGCTTCAGCCTCTACCCATTTAGAGAAATAGTCAATAGCGACTATCAGGAAAACCCTTCCACCAGGGGCTATGGGGAATTTCCCCACAATATCAATTCCCCACTTATCAAAGGGGTAAGGGGAAGACATGACTCCCATTTCCTCTGCGGGCTTATGAATTAATCTGCCATTCTTTTGACAAGACTCACATTTTTTAACCAATTCCTTGGCATCTTTTTCAATACTGGGCCAAAAGAACCCGGCTCTCAAGACCTTTCTGGTTAGATGCATGCATCCCGTATGAGCACCAGCAGCTCCTTCATGTATCTCCCTCAATAAGTATTCCCCTTCTGGCTCAGATAAGCATCTGAGATAAGGGTGTGTGAAAGATCTTCGGTATAAGAAACCTTCAAATAGGAAGAATTTTGACATAATCATTTTTTTACGTCTATCGACGTTGGTTCCACCTTGTTCCTCATCTTTCAAGCCCTGGATGATGGGTGTTCTCCAGTCTCTGATTTCATGTATGGCATTAACCTCAATTAAGCCAGATCTGGTATCTGCTTGCAATACTGTCAAATCCCCATCCCATACACCTTCAATGGCACTTGCAATCCTAGCGAGCTTATCCGCTTCTTCATTCTTCTCCCTGGGGATTTGGATGATCTCTGCTTTTGAGAATTTGGCCAATAAAGTTTCAGCCACAGAGGCATAGGTTATCATCCTTTCCTCTTTCCTCTCACATATTCTTAATAATTGGTGTGTTACTAGTTGGGAATCAGAATAGATTTCCACCCTCTTGGCATCCATGCTTAACAGGATGTGTAGGGATATGATGAGGGCTTCATATTCAGCCTCATTATTTGATGTCACGAACTTGAATTTGATGGCGAACCTGTATTCCTTGTTGTCAGGATCGAGGATGTGTATCCCAGCTCCAGATCCTTCTTTGGTAACCGAGCCATCCACGTAGGCTCTCCATGTCTTTTCTTCTTTTTCATCACCTCGTGTGGTTTCTTGCATAAAATCAACTAAGGCCTGTGCCTTTATAGCTGTCCTGGGCTCGAACTCTACATCATACTCACAGAGCTCTATGGCCCATTTCACCATTCGTCCAGATAGATCTAGCTTCCCCAACACCTGCTTAAGCGGGATATTGGTCCTTACCATGACTTTATGGGATAAAAAATAAGGTCGTAACCTTCGAGCGGTGACCATTATCGCCAGTGCGGCCTTTTCTATGTCAGTATACCTTGTTTCCGGTCCTTGAATCATTTTGCTGACATAGTAGATTGGGACCTGGACAGATCCATCTTCCTTGATAAGCACTGAGCTCAGAGATTCTTCTCCTACTGCAAAGTAGAGGTATAAAACCTCTTTAGGTGCCGGTTTAGTAAGCAAAGGGAGAGAGATCAAATGCTTTTTGAGCTCCTCAAAAGCGTGTTGACATTGCTGAGTCCATTCAAACTGGCTACCTTTCCTTAATATTTTAAAGAAAGGCAGACTCTTATCCGCAGATCTGGAAATGAAACGACTTAGTGCTGTGATTCTGCCGTTAAGTTTTTGTATTTCCCGAATGTTCCTGGGAGGGGCCATCTCCAGCACAGCCTGCACTTTGGCTTGATTTACCTCAATCCCTCTGGGCGTTACCACATATCCCAAGAATTTCCCCGATTGTACCCCAAAGGCACATTTGGCCGGGTTTAGTTTCAGATGATAGAATCGAGCCACAGCAAAGGCTTCTTCCAGATCATTGATATGATCTGCAGCTTTTATACTTTTCACCAGTATGTCATCGACATAAATTTCCATATTTTTTCCAATTTGTTTTCTGAATATCTTATCCATCATACGCTGATAGGTAGCCCCAGCGTTCTTTAAACCAAAAGGCATACTTTGGAAACCGAAAGTTCCCACACAGACCCTAAAAGCTGCTTTATTGACATCATCTGGGTCCATTTTTACCTGGTGGTACCCTTGATATGCGTCCATCATTGACAATAACTCGCATCCAGATGTAGAGTCCACCATTTGATCAATTCTGGGTAAGGGATAGTGATCTTTGGGACACGCCTTGTTCAGATCCCTGAAGTCTATGCACATTCTCCACGTGCCAGTGTTGCCTTTGGGCACCATAACGGCGTTAGATAGCCATTCTGGGAATTGTACTTCCTGTATGTGTTTGGCCTTCAACAGCTTTTGCACCTCTTCTTTAATGACCTGATCCTTTTCTGCTCCGAATTGTCGAAGCTTCTGCTTCACCGGCTTGGCTTGGGGATCCACATTCAGGCTGTGCAGAGCGACCTCTGGGTCTATCCCTACTAGATCAGATGATGAGAATGCGAACACATCCACATTCTTCCGTAAACACGCTATCAATGCTTTGGATATCGCATCTGGCATCTGCGTCCCGATGCGCGTAGTAAACCCTGTTTCATTAGGCTTTAACTCCACCAACAACAGCTCTTCAGCCGGTTGGATTTGGGAATTGCTTTCTACTACAGGTTCTTCAGACCTCATTCGTTTATCCTCAGGTCCTGCTACCCACTGGGGATCTCTCAATTCGTCCCCAGACCGCTTCTTAGCTTCACCAGCCTTCACAGACTGTACATAGCATCTTCGCGATAAGACCTGATCCCCTGCGACAGACCCGACTCGGTTGCCCACCGGAAATTTCATCATCAAGTGGTAGGTTGACACTACCGCTTGAAAATTACTGAGAGCTGTTCTTCCCAATATTACGTTGTAGGCTGATTTTTGCCTTACTACCAAGAAGGTAGCTGGTTTAGAGATCTACAAATCCCCATCTCCCAGAGTCAACATCAACTCTATTGAACCCAACGACATGACCAAGCCTCCAGCAAAACCATGTAATGCTGTGGCCACCCCATCTAGTGGTTTGTGCACATCCATTTGCAGAAAACAATCTTCAAAGATTACCCCCCGCTCCTGTATCTACGAATACTCTTTTCACTTCATATCGTTCGATCCCTGCCGTGATAACCAGGGCATCTTCGTGAGGATGAATTAAGGATCTGTCATCTTCAATCCCAAAAGATATTTCAGGATGAGGTACTCCCCCTTCGATCTTCATCATGTCATGCCTTTCCAGCATCTGGATTTCTCTGTGATGCGCTTTGCGGCTTCTGTTGGAGTCACCTCCTGTGGGTCCCCCATAGATCATGGAGATTACGCCTTTATTGGCTGCAGTTTCTGTTGATGCTTCTTTTTGCGGGAATTTGCCATCCCTTTCATCTTTACGCCTTTTGGGTTGGCCAGATTCTTTTTTAACATACTCTAACAGTTGTCCTTCTTGTATGAGTTTTTCAATGGCTATTTTCAGATTACGGCATTCATTAGTGGTATGCCCGTAATCATTGTGGAATTTACAAAACTTATCAGAGGGAGGTCGCCTTGGAGGCTGGTCCCTACCCGGGGGGATCTGTACCCCCTGTTTTTTAATCACAACTTCTAACAGATCAGCTGGGGATCTGGTAAGTGGAGTGAGAGATCGCTGAAATCTTTCATTTTTCTCGGGCTTCCTTCCTTCAGGAGCTCCTCTTTTTCTATCATCAGGCTTCTTGTCTTTTTTGAAGGTTACATCTGCCCGCTTAGCACTCATGGCTTCTTCCATGTTTATATACTTCTGTACTCGAGATAAGAGCTCATCAAAGGTTTCGGCAGGTTTCTTCATTAGTGAGGCGAAGAAATGTCCTGGCCTTAATCCTTCCACGAAAGAATGTATCTTTAGCGTGGCTCCTACACCCGGGATTTCCAGTATTGCCTCATTAAATCGGGTCATATACTCTCTCAAGCTCTCAGTGGCCCCCTGCTTGATGGTTGTTAAATACAACGAATTCTTGGTGGATCTTTTCGAACTCACAAATTGGTGTAGAAAGATCTCTCTCAAGTCTTTGAATGAGTGGATTGAATCCCTGGGCAACTGCTGAAACCACTGCTGGGCAGGGCCAGAAAGAGTGGCTAAGAATACCCTACATTTGACTCCTTCGGAGTATTGGTGCAATAGGCACAAACTCTCAAATTTCATGAGATGTTCTTCGGGATCCCCTTGCCCCTTATACTCACAAGAGACTGATTTAAAGTTTTTGGGGATAGGGTCAGTTTGAATATCTGCCGAGAAAGGGCTATTCTCATTAACATAATCAGGACCGCATCCAGATCTGTTTTCCTTCCCAGTGCGGGCTACAGATGTGCCCGTTGTATCTTCTGTTGGATGAACAGATTCATCCGCATTCCTCTTTTCAGATGCTTGGTGTGCCTTACGGAGCTCTTCCAGCTCCTTGGCCATGACCCTCATTTGATCTTGTTGATCTTGGATTCGCTTCTGGAGTACATCTGTTAGAGTTTTTTCCTGATCAGTGCTTGTTTCTTGCACTTCATCGTCAGAGGACCCATAATCTGTAAACTGTACATCCTCTTGGATCTGGGGCAACTTGGTAATAACATCCTTAAGGACTTTAGGATTTGGCAATCTGGACGTGTGTTTGCCTTTGGCCTTTTCCTGATTTCCCTTGTTTTCGGGAAGTGAAGATGGGTTGTTAGGATCTGCAAGAGTACTAGTCCCAATGGTAACTAGTCTTTTTTCCAGAGCTCCTTCCAGGGCTCCGTCTATCATTGTTTTCATCTGTTGCAGCATTAATGGAGAGAAACCAGATTCTCCTACATTCATTCCCTGGGTTATAGACATGATTCTAGGATTGGCGTCAGAACCAGGGGTAGGATGAGGCGTGTTCGCCTGTCCCCAGCAGATGACCCCATCATTTGGGCTATGCTGGAATGTTGATCCATTTTCGAGGAAAATCTGCAAAGACATACGCATCATTTGTTTGATTAGTGCCTAATATGAGATTAGGGCTTCTCCTTTTCTAGGAGGATAGGGAGCTTCGGGCGCCCTTGATGGGACTTTCCCGACCATTTCCCTTAAACGATTTTGAGGATTTCTTGTGTAAGCGTAAAGACAGCATTTATGTGCCTGGATCTTTTGCCAGGGCTTACCATCAGCTTATCTTGCTCTCTCTCTTTTTTTTATATATCAAGAAATCTCTCAAATCGCTTAGTATACGTGTAGGTGATGTATTTCTACTCACCAAGTATAAGGTTTGCAGGTTCTTCTCCTTCTCTCGAGATTCTTCTGAGATACGGAGGGCCTTCAATTATAACTTTTTAATACTCTGTTGTTTTTTTAATAAGAAAGAGAGAAATCAATATGCATCATATATGTAACTTTCCTTTTTTCTGTTTTTATATATATATATATGAATATCCATTGAATATGCCCAGACTGATGCCTTGAAGAAGCACGGCGAATATTCAATGGATGAAACGAAAGAATTTTAAGAGAATGATCTTTACTATGATTGAATTCCTCTTTTGCCGAAGTTAGGACTTTGCGTAAATCCTCTTTTCTTGCTTCTCACCACAGATCCTACATGAGATGCAAGAACAATTGAGCTCCTTTTTATCCATATTTTAGGCAAATTCTTCATCAGAATCCACAAGTGGATTAAATTAGGAATTACTATTACACAAATTGTATGAACATCTGAATTTTTATTTTCCGTTCTTTCACAGAGAAGTTGAATCAAAACTCAGAGCACATTATTATTTTAAGGGGAAATCTACGCCTTAACCAGAGAGTTTCCCACAGACGGCGCCAGTTGATAGATTGGGTTATTTTCCATCAACAGATTTTTACAATAATCAATAATACAAATAAATGAAAGACGCTAAGAAAATCATTCCGAATGATCTTCCACCGTTTCGCTTTATGGTATTAATTCTTTCCTTTTCGTTAACCTTGCTACCTGAATAATGTCTTTCCGGTCACCGCCTTCTAGCTATGAGCCTGCAAAACAGCACCGGAGGAATGGGGAGGGGTCCTCCGGGAAGACACTCCGACGCTCAAGTCAGTATGAGTTTTTATAAAAATCCGCTTCAGCAAAGCTTGCAGCGGAGGTAAAGTGCTAATGAAGAAGGCGTACCTTTCCTTGGTGAAGAAAGTTGCATATGTATAGTAGCGCAGAGAGTGAGGGTAAAAGGGTAATTACATCTATACTATGAGGTTAAGTTAGTCTTTTTGAGGGAGACAAAGTAGTTAAAGAGAATATTTTAGTTATGATTAGTGGTCCCCGAAGTGGTCCCCAGGGTCACGTTTTTCTACACCGCATATAGGGATCTGGGGTTAAGAGAATGATAACAACGGGAGGTGATCTGCATCTCATATACTCAGATCCTATACGGAAGTGCTCAGCGCCTTTCCTATCCGGATCCAGGATAAGGAACGATCTGGATCCGCTATACTTAATTCTCCTACTCATCAGATCCTTGGTGATCTGGTGTAAATCCGGCGTCTGCGTATCTGTTGTCCCTGTGTTTCAGAAGCGTGTTAGGGAGCTGACAGATTACTCCCTATCAAAATCAAATGTCGCTTTTGAAGTTGGTTGATGTCACGAGATAACTTGGAGATGAGTGCGAGCTTCATTAGCTAGTCTAATTGCAAACTCGTTAGTTTATGGAATGCCTTGTAAGTTGTTGTACTATGTCTTGTTTGCTTGGTTGTTGTAATGTATTATGTCTTGAGATTTTGGGACTGCTTGTACCAAAACCCCTTTTGATTAATAAAAGTTTTCTCTGACCAAAAAAAAAAGTGAACTAATTAATTTACTATCAAAAGTACGTAGCTTGATTCATGTTAGTTCATTCAACATCATTTACACAGTTTTTTTTTAATCAAAACACCCGAGGGGGTGAGGGGTTAGGACTGCTAGGGGTGGGTCGGTATCGGATACCGGTATTTTTTCTCAATACCGATACCCATACCGAACTTCACCAATATTGAATTATCGATACCGATACCGTACCGAAGGTTTCGGTATACCGCATGCCGGTATACCGAAAAATCGGTATTGGTCAAAATTGATTCTGATGCCGTGCCGATGATTCGGTAATACCGAATTCGAACGGTAATACCGAAATACCTAAATAATACCGAAATACCGAAATACTGAAGAAATACCGAATTACTGAAAAAACTAATGAAATACCAAAAAAATACCTACTAAATAATTACTAATAAAATGCAAAATTAAATAAGCATGAATACTTCAATAGTCCTTTGAAACATACAATGTTTTTTCTTACAATATATACCAAATTATATTAAATTATTCATAATGTTTTATTTTATAGAGTCATAGTTCATTAGTTATCAATGTGTCAACGATTGACGTAGTTATGCCAAATCTTGAGAAATATTACTTAAATACAATTATCGTGTTTGTTGATATATATTTTGTTAGAAATAAAACTATATACCAAATTATATTAAATTATTCATAATATTTTATTTTACAGAGTCATAGTTCATTAGTTGTCAATGTGTCGACGATTGACGTAGTTATGCCAAATCTTGAGAAATATTACTTAAATACTGTTTATCGTGTTTGTTGATATATACTTTGTTAGAAATAAAAAGATTTTTCTTGAGATATATACCAAATTACATTAAATTATTCATAATGTTTTATTTTATATAGTCATAGTTTATTAGTTATCAATGTGTCGACGATTGACGTAGTTATGCCAAATCTTGAGAAATATTATTTAAATACAATTATCGTGTGTGTTGATATATACTTTGTTAGAAAAAAAAAGTTTTTTCTTAAGATAAATACCAAATTATATTAAATTATTCATAATATTTTATTTTATAGAGTCATAGTTCATTAGTTATCAATGTGTCGACGATTGACATAGTTATGCCAAATCTTGAGAAATATTACTTGAATACAATTATCGTGTTTGTCGATATATACTTTGTTAGAAATAAAAAGATTTTTCTTGAGATATATACCAAATTACATTAAATTATTCATAATGTTTTATTTTATAGAGTCATAGTTCATTAGTTATCAATGTGTCGACGATTGACATAGTTATGCCAAATCTTGAGAAATATTACTTAAATACAATTATCGTGTGTGTTGATATATACTTTGTTAGAAAAAAAAAGTTTTTTCTTAAGATATATACCAAATTATATTAAATTATTCATAATATTTTATTTTTGCAAGCATAAGCATTATTAGCGTGATCATAAATAATTTCGAATTTCATAGAGTCGTAATTCATAAATTCTCAATGTGTCAACAATTAACATGGTATTATAATTTTTTAATATATACGTATGTATATCTATATATATATATATATATAATAGTATAAAAGTTTGTATGAATTATGAAATATTATATACTACTACATATTTAACAAGTGTAAATTAATTTTGCAACACTATTACATTATATTAGTATAATACAATTATTTTTTTTGTTAGTTTATGTATTATAATCATTAAAAGATTAAAAAGAAAAATTATGTATAATATATTTATAGCATCTTTCTGATATACCATCTTGTATATTATTAACTGGTATTAAAATTTTATTAAGGTTGTATTTAAAATTCGAATTTAGTCAAATATAAAAATATTACAAATAAAAATATATAAAACATTCGGCAAAATATCAGTATTTAACGGTATTGCTGCGGTATCGGTATTACATCAGTATCGGTATTGTTAAGTATTACTGGTATTACCGCATTACTGGTAATATCATAGTATCGATATTATACCAGTACCTGTATTTAACGGTATTGCCGCGGTATCGGTATGAACAAACTCCGATGCAATTGCAGAATGTAAAAACACAAAACATGAACACAGAACATGAGAATTTTACATGGTTCGGATGTAAAATTCGACGTCCACTGGAGGTCATTCAGAGAATGATTTTGATGTCGAATCTGAGAAGATTACAATTACAACCCAAGAAGAATTCACTCTATCAAAGCTATGAACCCTATCTAAGAAGGAAAATCCAGAAACTTCTTCACACCCGTAACTGCTATTCAATTTTTTTCTCTCTAAATTGAATCTGATAAAATTGTTATTGTGATTGTGTTATCTTTCCTTTTCTCTTTCTCTCATTCAATTATGCGTACATACAAGCTATTTATCCTAAGTCCAAGTCGTTGGAAATAACCGCTGCTAATCATTGTCCAATCCTGACTTACAGCCTATGCAAATTAACAACTAACTCCAACTCAGCTGTCACATGAGCCCACCGAGTTTTTTAGCTGTTATAAACCCACCTAACAATTTTGACCTATTTTTTGTCACACCTCCAAACAACGACTCCAATCCATTATATGAGGATGTAGAAAGAGTGAAGATGTATCAAAAGGTGTGATTCTTAATGAATAATATCCTTTGTCTAACTCGAGTACCATGTTAGTGGATTGGTTGTTTGGGCGATGCCATTGAGACGTAAGTATAATTGCACCGAATTAGTTTAGCAATTGTTCATTCCTCTGTTGGTTTATAGAATATATATTAATTGTTACTAAATTTGTTCTATGTCACAATATATATATATATATAGAGAGAGAGGTGATATGCTACTCCCCCAACGGTGGACACCTCCATGGGCACCTTCATCATTTGCCACTTTAGGATTATTTTGTTCGATTTTTTAATTATTTTATATTCTAGTACCTTAGAAATTAATATAGAAATTATAAAATTTAAAAAATCAAAGCTCGATTAATTTTTTTTTATTTTTAATTTCAAAAAATGAGTAATAAAACAAATCGAGCTTTAATTTTTATTTATTTATTAGATTTTATGATTTTTATATTAATTTCTAAGGTATTATAATATAAAATAATTAAAAAATTCGAATAAAATAATGCTAAAGTGAGCAAACGACAAAGGTGCCCACCATTGGGAGAGTATCATCTATATATATATATATAACATTGTCATAAATTAAATTGTATCGATTATCAAGACGCGTGAAGGATATTTTCCAGCAAAAATAAATGAGTAAAATTCAAAAAGCGTGTCAAATTTGGGTTTCTTCAATCACTAGTCCTTCATTAATTAATCGAAGTAATATCCTATGGAATTATGTAGTCGATTTAGCAGACAAAACTATAGATTATAGATGTGAATTTCCACAAATCCTTTCTAGGCCAGGCAAACTATGGTATATGGAGTAGTACATTTCGTTAGGATAAAAAACAATGTTTTGAAAACCGAACCGGAGGTCAGACCGGCGAGACCTCCGGTTCCCAGTTTTTTCAGTTCAACCGGGGTCGAATCAGCCAAAACCGGGAAACGG
>CM038115.1:19458924-19529600 GCA_001642375.2 Mentha longifolia | reverse complement strand
GATGGGGTGAAACCTTTGAAAATAATCATAAAATTAAACTAAATCATTATAAAATAATTCAATTGAAAAAAATGTATAAAATAATAGAAATTACAATTTGGGACACGTTTGAGATTAAGAAGTTGGGATACGGTAGAGGTTCCCAAGTGGAAAGAAAATTGTTCAATCATTTTTCTCTCCTTTTCCCTTATTTCTGATGGATAATTTTCCAGGTAAGAGGAAAAATAATTCATAGACAAATCTTTTCCCACCTTTTCATTTGAAATTAGACACGTTTGAGATTAAGAAGTTGGGGTACGGTAAAGGTTCCCAAGTGGAAAGAAAATTGTTCAATCATTTTTCTCTCTTTTCTCCTTGTTTCTAGTGGATAATTTTCCGGGGTAGGAGGAAAAATAATTCCTAGACAACTCTTTTCCCACCTTTTCATTTGAAATTAGAATGCTATTCCCCATCCATTTGGTGATAATATTTTCTAATCTTTTCCATCTTAAAAAATATAATAAAATTAATAAGAACCACATCATGAGATAGGATTTTCCACAGTTTTTTTATCCCCATTTCCTCAAACACACCCATCATATATGATAGAATATTAGTTCACCCACGTCGAGAAGTAAAGGTATTGTTTCATAAAATAAGATAATAATACACACTTGGAGAAGTTAGTGCACCTAATTAATATCCTCGTCCAAGAAAGACAAAATGATCTGTGTGTATTATTTAAATTTTGCCAGCGTTTCTTTGGACCATTCTGATGTTGGACTGTATTAAATTGAAGTAAAATATTATATCAACTCAAGAGAACAAGAACCAGTAATTTGGAGGCAACATGCCAATTGATGTGGGATAACTTACCGAGAGTAGTGGGAAAAGTAGTAAATATTGTTGGACCCGAAAGATAGCGAGTAACACACGTAGAGGAGGGGGGGGAGGGTTTGAATACGTATGTTGAGAAGTGTTTAATTTTTCTTCGATTTTTCGGCCTCTTGCTAAGCGGGACGCTTTGAAAGTGCTTCACGCTTTCAAAGCTTCTCGCTTGGCGAGTGTGTGGTGCGGAATGTGCTAAGCTATTATACTCGCTTTAGTTATCTTGCACTTAAAACAGTTTATCACTTAGAGCGTGTGTGTGTGTATGCAATAAATCAAAGCATAAAGAATGTAAAGCGCATAACACGAGAGTTATAGTGGTTCAGAGGTTACGCTCCTACATCCACTCTCATCACCTTTATCAGTGATGACCTTCACTTAAAGCTTGGGGTTTACAATGAGCACCCAAGAGCCTATGTGAATTTATACGATCGGCACTCACGAGTCTATAAGTTTATGCGATAGGCACTCACGAGCCTTACAACCTTTACAAACTAAACTCTCAAACTAGGTTTGGGTTTGGGTTCGTATAGTTTCCAACAAATTAGAAATCCTTTTACAGTGAAGCATAATGTAGAAGGCTAGGATTTCTCTCTAAGGCTATGGATATAGAAGTTGAAGCCTTATTGATAACTAGAAGGTTGAGATCCGAAGATCTTTTGGGAGAGATTGTAGGATGGTTTCTACATTTTTTGCTTGCTCTCTCTACCATTATAATTTCTATGTAGCTTGAACCTTCTATTTATAGTAAGGGACACTAATCTATCCGTTGGAGAAATAGAGTCCATGTTCCTTACTTGTCTAATCCGAATTTGAATTCTTCCTTGATAGAGCACAGTTCTAGGAAGATATACATTGACTAGTGGAGCCTAGCCCTGCAAATTCGGCGATTAGATATATCACAGTCCGTTGAGCAACCCTGAGCGGACACGTTGTCTGGCAGCTGTCGCTTCTCACCTGCTTGTCAGACGCTGTCGCTCAAGTTGACTGCTTCAATACTGAAGCTCAAGCGGTTAAGGGTGGAGACGCTTTGCGTGATGAAAGCAAGCTCCTTCACGCTTTAAGTTAAGCACGCTCTTCAAGCCGTTCAGTCGCTCCGCTTCCATGTCGCTTTGCTGCAGACGTGTTGGGAACCCTTTGAAAGAGTTTTGATAATGCTATTAGAAACCACACTTAGATATAGGTTTCAAGTGGAACAGGCTGGTCTCCGTGTTTGGATCAGTCAAGCTTACCTCGGACAGGTTGCTCATGTAAAGGTCAAGGTTGGTAGTGCAACCTTGTACCTAATCTACTCAAACCTGTCATACTGTTCCATTAGATAATCTGTCTATGTAACATGCTCCTACCATACTTGAAGATTTCACACGAAGGTTACAGAAGACCGAAGACAGTTCGAGGTACAGAAAGGTCAACCTGTGAAGTCCAACCTGAGTTGTGGTTGAGGAACCTGTTCTCACCCAACGACAAGAATTGTGTCAGAGTACGGTACTGCAAATCCTGACACACTTCCAACGGCTCTAATTCAAATACTTCACTATAAATACCTCAACTCATTCTAGAAAGAAAAGACGGGAAACTCAATATACAAGCCGAAACTCTGCAGAAATCTCAAGCTAAAAATCACTCAATCAATACTCGAAATCACTAGAGCTTTCCCAAGTGTTGACCTTTATAGATTTCTGATCTCTCTGGAAACTGTCTTACTAGAACACATCACACACACTCTCACTACCATCACAGCAGAGATTTAGCGTAGTTGATAGAGTTGTATTCCCAACGGTGATAGCTTTTCACAGCTTTCTAGTTTGGATATTAGTGCTAAGTTGTTTAGCATTAGTAAGATTGTATGAAAGATTGTATGTAAAGTAAGAAGAGACACGACTCAGGAATCGTGCTAGATTCAGTCTAAAGGAAAGACTTGAATTTGGACTGGACCTCCACCAGTGTTAAAAGGAGCGAATATCTCAAGTTAAGGGATTACCGATTCGACGGGATCTGGCGTGGACGTAGGAGCTGTTTACTCCGAACCATGATAAAAACTCCTCGTGATTATCTTGCTATTTTACATCTTTATTTACACAGTTTGCATGTTCACAACCTGCACTACCTTAACCTGTCTTGCATGAACTGCTGTCTGAACTGAAGCCTTTTTGAAAACAGTGATTGAAAACTGTTAGCCAACCTTTCCACCAAACTTCCGCACGCAGGTTAGTTTTGCAAGCTCAGCAGTTTACTGATTGAGCTGGAAAAACTAAACTGCTCTGATAAACTGAAGTGACGACTCAGTAAGATCAAATTGTTTGAAAAGTCAAAACTGTTGGCTAATTGGTGTATTCCCCCCCATACACCAATGAATACTTATCGGGACCTACAAGTGGTATCAGAGCGGTTGCTCTTTTGACCACTGCTTCTTCATACTAGAAGCTTTCTGTATTTTCGCGTCAAATTGAACTAGATCTCTAGAATTGTATTTTTGCATACATACATAAACTGTCACTATGGAAGCTTCACTTCTCCGCGTCTGCGAAGATTTCTCTGTGCAGGGATATAAAGACTGGAGCTTTCGAATAAAGATGTGCCTCCAAGCTCATCATGTGCTGATGTGGGATGTCATCGAGAATGGTCCAACACCAATCTACGAACCCTACGACACTGACATTTCTGGAGAAAAAGTTTCCGAAGCAACGTATGTGCCAAAGATCAAAGATCCCAGAAAATACACAAACGAAGAAAGAAAAGAAGCTGGACTTGACAGCTTCGCAAAAGGGTTGATCTCTAGCACAGTTAAGGAGCCCACCTGGCTAAGATAAGAAATCTTGGAACTGCAAAGGAAATGTGGGACACCTTAAAAACTATAAGCCTTAGATCAACAGAAATGCTGGAGAACAAGCTATCAGTGGCATGCAGTAAATTTGAAGAATTCAAAATGCAGCCGATGGAGACCATTGATCAGCTCAAGAACAGATTCACAATGATCACTTTGGAGATCGCAGCTCTCAAGAAAGACAAATACACACAGCGCGAACTCAATCTCAAAGTTATCCAATCTCTCCCAGCAAGTTGGCATGTGTACAGTGCCATGCATCGTAGCAGGTCCGACATCAGCAATCTATCAACCGAGCAACTATTTGATCTACTCATCGGGAATGAGTTTGAAATGATCAGACTTCACGGGTTAGAACAAGTGTCTTCAAGCAAGAAGACCGAGCCCGAAAAGAAAGAAAAGGATGCTGCATTCAAAGCTGCATCAATGATAGATGAAAGAGCAATCCCAAAGGATTTATGCTCCAAAATGGAGAAATTGTTGAAAGACTATGCACTCATGGCAAGGAGGAATGAAAAGCTTGAAAAACGCTTCAACAAATTCCGTAAATATCACTAGGATTTCAAGAGAAATCAAACCACCTCTTCTTCCGACAAGAAAGGTGAAGGTAAATCAAAACTCTCTAAATTTAATTCATCTAACACTCCCGAGGGTGGTTATTTTGAATGTGGCAGACCAGGTCACTATAAGTCAGACTGCCCAGACTTGTCAAAGGCTGAACGCGAAGAGCTCCACGCAAAAAGAGATCAAAAGCTTAAGGAGCAGCGCAACGCCATGATCGCAGTTGAGGAAGAGGCCAAAGCAATTTCCACATTATCAGACTCAACCTCCTCAGACGAAGATGACGATGATGAATTGGATGAGGAGGAATGTCGTTTAGCTGACGAGGAACTTGAATATGAGGAATGCTACATGGGAAAAGATCTCGATCTTGTTCAACACAAGGTTGATACTGAAACTTCATTTTCATATTCAACTAACTCCGAACATGCAGGTAATGAAATGCCTGAAATGCCAACGTATGAAGAGTTTCAACAACAGCTTGATGACTACAAGAAGCTCTCGGAAATGTTCAAACAAGTAGTCATAGAAGGATCCAAGCTGGAGGATGAAAATATGAAACTCAAAGCTGTCATGAATGAAGACTCCACTCTCTATGATGAAGCAAGGAAAAGGGAGATAGAAACCCTAAAAATCCAATTGGGTCAATCAGCTTTAAGGGAAGAAAACCTTAAAGAAATGCTCACTAAAAATGATAGTGAGATCAACAACTTGAATGGCAAGCTGGTAGATCTCTCAAATGAGCATGAGAAGCTGTTGCAGAAAGAGCTCAAGCTTCAACAAGTCCTGATGAAAATGAACAAAAATGGTGAGAAGCTTGAAGCCTTGCAAGCTGCCCGAGACCTGCTCAGATAAAGTTTGGCATTGGATTCCATGGTGAAACCTGCGGAGCCAAAGAAAAGGAGAAGGTCCTGTTCGTGAAAGAAAAAGGATTGGTTGAAGGCATAGCTCATCACACTTTACCAAACAAGCAAATCAAACTGAAAAATCCAGCCCGACAACCACAAGCAATCCTAATAAAAGTGCATGAAAAGGCTGCTATCAAGAAACAACAAAAGGTTGAGCGACCTAGGAAACTGTATGGTCAAACAACTTATCAAAAAGGAAGCCAACCTGCTTCAAGAAGGGTGCAAACTGCTAGCAAAGGAAAAGCAGTCTCTCAACCTAGAACTGGTCAACCACAACGAAACAATTATTATGAGCAGTGGCCAAATCAACAAACACTTGACAATGAAGGTTATTGGTACGACCATCACTGGTACCAATATCCTGAGATGTCGAGTAGGCACTATCAATTTCCACATGGAAGTGGATTTGGAAATGATCACTGCAGATGTGGATATATGGAGCAGTGCTATCGAAATGATCATTATCAACCTGTCCACTACCAACTGCAAACTGCATACTCTAATGAAACCTTCTACTCAACAAATAAGCAACGGACCAAGCCATGAGTCAACAGAAGGAGTTCTCAAAAGAAGAAGCTTGGAAACCAAGCTGCTAAAACTCAACCTGCTAACAAAGCACCCAAATTCATGTGGGTTGCTAAATCTGTCTAATTGCAGAATGGGAAAGCTCAAAGAAGAAAGCGAGCAGCTCGCGGCACGGTCTGGATCATTGATAGTGGATGCACAAGGCACATGACCTGCGACAGAAGCTTGCTTACAAATTTCATCGAATGTGACGGACCTCTAGTCGCTTTTGGAGGAGACTCTAAAGGGAAAACAAGAGGTTACGGTAATCTAATTGTTGGTAAAACAACAATATCTAATGTCACTTATGTTGAAGGTTTAAATCATAATCTATTTTCAGTAAGCCAATTCTGCTCTACTGGAAAAAGAGTAGAATTTTCTGCTAACAAATGTGCTATAAAGAACAAGGAAGGAGAAGAAATTCTTCTTACCGGTATTTTGTAGGATAACTTGTACATACTACAATGGTCAGATGAGAAAGAAACCTATCTGGTCACCAAATCTGCACCTGAAGTGAGCTGGCTATGGCATAAGAGACTGTGTCACTGAAACTTCAAAGCCATCAACAAGCTTGCTCGCAAAAAGCTCGCAGATGACCTCCAGATCAAGTCTACTACAAAGATCATGTTTGTGAAGCCTGTCAAGCTGGAAAGCAGACCAAATCGTCATTCCCAAGTATTGCAGCTCACAACATAAGTAGAATCTTGGAATTACTCCACCTGGATTTAATTGGTCCAGTAACTCCTAGAAGCATTAACGGTAAAAAGTATACTCTCGTTATTATTGATGATTACTCACGATATACTTGGGTTGTTTTCTTACATAAAAAGAAGGAGACACTAGTGGAGCTACCTGCGCTGATCACCAAACTGTCAAACATGAAAAACAAAAGTGTGATCTCAATCAGATCTGATCATGGAACGGAATTTCTTAACCAAATGATTGAGTCCTACTGTACTAGAAATGGAATTACACATCAAACTTCAGTAGCTCACACACCTCAACAGAATGGCGTTGTTGAATGACGCAACAGGTCGCTAAAGGAAGCAGCTCGCACAATGCTGAATGAAACCAATCTTCCCAAGTTCTGGGCAGAAGCAATCAACACAGCTTGCTACACTCAGAATAGATCAATCATTCATAAACGATATGGAAAAACTCCATACGAGCTGTGGAAAAATAAAAAATCTCGATTCAAATATCTTAAATATTTTGGTTGCGTGTGTTACATTCATAATAATGGGAAATCACAGTTAAAAACTTTTGATAGCAAAGCAGATCCAGGAATATTTGTAGGATATTCAGAGATCAGCAAAGCCTTCAAAGTGTTTAACAAGAGGACTCAAATTATGGAAGTAACACCACATGTTGTTTTTGATGAATCTATCTGTGAATACAGGGAGACTCAACCTGAAGAAAGTACAGGTGCAAATCAAAATCAAGCAGGTTCCAACACGCAGTTTCGAGATGAAATACTAATTTGGAGTCCAACCGACTTGGAAGAAGAAGAGAGTCAACCTGTACAAGGTTTCAATTTACAAAATCCACCCATTCAGCAAGGGGAAACAAACCAAGGGGGAACCGAAGCTCCTTCAACTAGCTCCTCTTCAACTGATCCAGAAACTTCAACAAAACCTGCAATCAATGCAGAACTGTCAGTGGATCAGCTTGCTGAACAATTTGAACAGCTTGACCCCTTCACTCCTCAACCTCTAACTGAGTTTGAAGATCCCTCACCAGACCCTGAACCAATTCTTACAGAAGAAGAAATCTCTCGTCGAAGGAGATAGGTCGATGCTCATCCTGAAGATCTCATTGTTGGGAACCCAAAGGCGGGTGTGAAGACAAGAAGACAGATAGGTGAAAGCTGTCTACTAAGCTGCTATCTCTCCTACTCTGAACCCAAAACTGTTGAAGAAGCTCTTACCGACCATGACTGGGTTACAGCCATGCAAGAGGAACTCAACGAGTTTAAAAGAAACGAAGTATGGTCACTAGTTGATCGTCCAACACATCAAGGAGTGATTGATGTAAAATGGGTGTTCAGGAATAAGAAAGATGAAAATGCTGAAGTGATCAGAAACAAGGCAAGATTAGTTGCCAAAGGTTACTGTCAACAAGAAGGAATAGACTATGATGAGACCTACGCACCAGTGGCAAGACTAGAAGCAATTAGGTTGTTTCTAGCATATGCAGCCCATCACAGGTTCAAAGTCTACCAAATGGACGTGAAGAGTGCTTTCCTCAATGGAATCCTTGGAGAAGAAGTTTACGTTGAATAACCACCAGGTTTCGAGGAAGCCGGTCCAGATAAAGTTTACAAACTTCACAAGGCAGTATATGGTTTGAAACAAGCTCCCAGAGCTTGGTATGAAACGCTGTCCACATTCCTACTGCATTCTGGTTTTAAAAGAGGATCGGTCGACAGAACATTATTTACTTTTAAGTACAAGAATGATATTCTTCTTGTGCAAATTTATGTTGATGACATTATCTTTGGATCTAGGTCAAAGTTTTTATGTGACAGGTTCAGAGAACTCATGAAGAATGAGTACAAAATGTCCATGATGGGGGAGATGAACTTCTTCCTCGGCTTGCAGGTCAAGCAATCTGCGGATGGTATCTTCATTTGTCAATCCAAATATGTTAACGAGCTGGCAACCAAATTCGGTGTCCAAGATAGCAGAACACTGAAGATTCCAATGATTGCAAATGGAAAGATGAATCCAGATTCTGAAGGGAAACCTGCCAGCATAACTTTGTACAGGGGAATTATTGGTTCTTTACTTTATCTTACTGCTAGTCGACCTGATATTTCTTTAGCAGTTGGAATATGTGCTCGGTATCAAGCTAATCCAAAGGAATCTCATCTAGAAGCAGCCAAGAAAATTCTTAGATATGTCAAGGGAACTGTAAACTTCGGATTATGGTACCCTTGTGATGATAATTTTGAACTAACTGGCTATGCAGATGCAGATGCAGATTATGGAGGATGCAAACTGGATAGAAAGTCCACATCAGGGACTTGTCAGTTTCTTGGAAGCAAGTTGATCTCTTGGTTTTCAAAGAAGCAAACTTCAGTTGCTACCTCAACAACAGAAGCTGAGTACATGGCGACAGGAAGCTGTTGTGCATAGATTCTTTGGTTGAAACAACAACTCAAAGATTACGGAGTCACAGTTCGAAAAGTTCCTATCTTTTGTGACAGCACAAGTGCTATAGCACTCACTGTGAATCTTGTTTACCACACCAGATGCAAGCATATTGATATAAGGCATCACTTCATCAAAGATCATGTGGAAAAACAAGATATAACAGTTGAGAAAATCCATACTGACATCCAAAGAGCTGATATTCTAACAAAACCTCTCATGGAAGAGAGATTCAAAATGCTGTGTGGAAAGCTTAGAATCCTCAGAATGGATACACAGCCTAAGTCAGAACATTTGCACTGCACTTTCCATGTATGTCAAAAAGCGCATGCACAGTGTCAAATCCGCATTAAATGCGAGGCGATGGTTGAGTGTAAGGGTTGTGCGAGTGGGCTTCACAACCACTCCACGCGCCCACTACCTCACGGATCTCTAGGGTTTTAATCCTATCCGTTGAACGGTTGACATACTTCAATCTCAACCGCCCATTTTATCTTCTATATATACTCATATAACTGTGTATCGTCTTCCTCATACAAATTCTGTATTCTTCCGCCAATTTTTCTCTGCAACTCTCTTTCAAAATTCGACATTCAAAGTTTACTCACACTTTCTCGACATGGCAGGAGAATTCACCTCTTACAATCTTCCTACAACGACGGAACAGAAGATTCACTACATGCAGCAGTACATTCTCATGGAGCCCTCTGCAAATCTCTCTACATATGATTACACCGGCCTGAACGAGATGTACTCTACCATCAAAGCAGCGGACGGATTTTGCAAAATCATCTCTCTTGAGCCAAAATTCTGGCTTCCGCAACAAGTAGCGATGTTTATTCTCTCATACTTTTGCCCAGAAGATGTCAAAGCTGCCCAATTTCATCTTCCGATACTTGATGTGCCCGATGAGCCCATTCCCATTCTCTCGCTCATCTCTCGAACCTACAGCATCGCAGATTCAGGAACTGTGGAGATCCTGTATCACAAGCCAATGGGTCTTATCTTGGATGTTCCGGATGCAGATCTGGAAGCAGTGTATCAGAAAGCTTTGATGCAACCTGCAGACAAATATGATGGCAAGAAGTTATCACGACCTCTGCTGCGACTTGCGTACAGAGCCCTCTTCGACTTTGTTCACAAGGTCTTTCTTGGTTACTCCGGTAACCACGACGCTATCACTCCAGCGAAGTTCAGGGTGATGACTGCAATTGTGCAGGGTCTAGACATGAACTGGGCCCGATTTCTTCTCAAACTTATCAACGAAGAAGTCAAGCAGCTCTCGATAACTTTTGAAGGCGAAGAGCTCACTGAATTCCGTGTTGCCCGGAACCTGCGCCTAGGCACCAAAATCTGCTCTCTCATCCAATGTCTCCACCCCGACCTCAATTGGAGTGGAATGATGCCCTTTAATAAGGAAAAGGTCCCCAAGGACCAGAAGCAGCTTGAGTTAATCATTGGGGTTGACATGACCGTCTTTGCCAAGAATGACGACGTGGTCAAACCATTTCTGTACGAAATGGGTAAGTCAAACCCAGCTTGGGTACCCCCAGAACAGCGGGACAACAGACGGAAGAGACAGCTTGTCCCCAGCAAGCAGCTTGACAGACCTGCCAAGTCTGTGAGAATCAAATCTCCCACTCCTATCACGCGCAGGTTACATACGGAGTTTGCTGCGATTGAAGTGCAGCACCAACCTGCTCGCCAAACCTTCGAAGACATCCCTGAACAGACAAATCCCAAAGCACAGGTTTCAATACCTATTCCCTCTGTTCGCGATATCATCAAGGCTCCAGTTCTGGAGAAAGCTGGCCAGAGTCACTCTATGTCTCAACCTGTGGACGACATAGATTTCGAGGAAGAAATTCTTAACTCCACAACTGATATTCACCAGCAGTCCGGTGAAGCCTCTCATCATCACAGCTCTCCTCCAGAGATTGACATCAACCTCATCCTCTCATCCGACGATGATGATGTACAGGCAGATCCTGTGAAAACTGCAGCTGCCATGTTGGTCAACTCCATCGAAATCAATGCAGAAAAGACGGCCATGGAGTCTTTTCCCGAAATTGATCTCACACCGGAGACCAGGCAGATGGCGTACAGGCTGCGAACTTTGCTCGATGGGAAGGACAAGTCATACTGTGACTTGAAGTCAATCTTCCTAATTTACCCCATCGAACAGCTGGGGATTGAAGAGCACACACTGGGGAAGTATTTCGGCTATGCTTCAATTCCTGAAGCTCGCGACTACTTCAAGAAGTTCGTTCTCTCTAGGATGAAGAGAGAGGCCAATGCTCTCAATTTTGACTTGAAACCTTTCTACACTAATGATCGCAGCTCCTATAATTTCAAGTTTCCGGAGGATGATGATTTCAGTCCCATTCCCTCTCCTACCCGGAACAACGAAGACACAGAGTCCGATCATGATCGTGTACCTGTCTACTCTGTCGCAACCGCTGGCACTCCTCTCACTGTGATGCAAGAAAATCTGAAGAATTTCATCATTGAGGAGGTTTCCAAGGTGAAGGCCACAGAGGTTGCTGAACACCAGAAGATTGCCGACAAAATTGACGCTATGGACAAAGCTGCATCTGCCATGTTGTCCAACATCAAGGATGAAATGCCACAAGTCATCAAGGAAGTTGTGGCCAGCCAGTTCGCAACCTTCATCTCCACCCAACTGAAAGCTGAAACGGATAAGCTGCTTCCCCACCAGCTGTCCGAATTGAAGGTCGTCTCCCAATCTTCCATCGATGGCTTGAATTTTGAGTTTGAACAACTCAATCAGCTCATACATGACTTCACTACGAAGCTCACTCAAACCACTTCAAGCTCATTGAAGAAAGAAGAGGAGATGCAAGGGAACATTAACTCCCTCCTGCAGTTCAAGGAGAAGATCTGCACAGACCTGTCCTTGCTTTTTGATGAGCAAGCATCCCTCAACACCCTTGTTCAAAACCTAATCGATGATAATGCCGAAAAGGGGGAAGGGAAAGGCAAACGTGGTACCGCAAAAGGGAAAGACAAGGAGAAACAGGTCACCCAACCGCCTCAAGGCAGAGGCACAGGTCGCTCTTACCAACCTGTGACATAATCAGAAGCTGCTCCGCCCATGACAATTGCCCCTCAACCTGCTGCCGCCAAGCTGTCTGAACAAGAAAAAGCACAGGGTGAATCCACCCTCATCCGACTGATGGCAGAAGCTGGATACACCGCAGAAGACTGCGAAAATAAAGGTAAGCAGAAGCTGTTTCTAGAAGACTTGAAGAAACAGAGGGCAAGGGACAAAGCTCGCGTGGCAAGCTTCAGAGGACTTGAAAGCTACAAGGAATAAGTTGATAAGAGAGAACTATCCAATTGGTTACCAGTGGAAGATCAGCTGATTTGGTACTAGTTCATCAACCAATTCATCTTGCACCACTACTGGTTGCAGGTTGATGCTCGTTACACTGGTAATACCAAAACTGTCTTTCACAACTGGCTGCAGACCTTCCCAGATCGCGAATTCATCAAGAGAGTCAGGGCAAAAGCTGCAAAAGAAAAGATCACTCTCAATCCGCCTAAGAAAGAGACTTTCCGACCTCCCACTATTTGTGACACCAATACTCCTGACATCAATAAGATCAATACTTTTATAAGGAGTGTCGCAGCTCAGTATGGCTGCAAGACCACAAACTGTGACGAGTACAGGTCGATTCGCGACAGCATCTATACAGCTATGGGAACTGTAAGCTTGGACAAGATTGCTGAACAAAGGTTCAAGACAGTGAAGAAGTAACCTGATCACTTTCATTTATTTTATGTATCAACTCTGTAATCTGTGAATATCAATTCGGTTGATATTATAAATGAAAATGATCATCTTTTGTTCCTGACGACAATCTCTCTTTGTCCAGGCCTTTGCATGTTATGCTTTAAATTTTCTAACACTTATTCTCATGCAGTTGGCTGGGCATCAAACCTTTGATCAATTTTTTTGTGAAGTTCAAAACTTCTAAGCCAAAATGTAAAGTGTGGGTTTCGGCATTATCAAAAAGGGGGAAATTGTTGGGAACCCTTTGAAAGAGTTTTGATAATGCTATTAGAAACCACACTTAGATATAGGTTTCAAGTGGAACATGCTGGTCTCCGTGTTTGGATCAGCCAAGCTTAACTCGGACAGGTTGCTCATGTAAAGGTCAAGGTTGGTAGTGCAACCTTGTACCTAATCTACTCAAACTTGTCATACTGTTCCATTAGATAATCTGTCTATGTAACCTGCTCCTACCATACTCGAAGATTTCACACGAAGGTTACAGAAGACCGAAGACAGTTCGAGGTACAGAAAGGTCAACCTGTGAAGTCCAACCTGAGTTGTGGTTGAGGAACCTGTTCTCACCCAACGACAAGAATTGTGTCAGAGTACGGTACTGCAAATCCTGACACACTTCCAACGTCTCTAATTCAAATACTTCACTATAAATACCTCAACTCATTCTAGAAAGAAAAGACGGGAAACTCAATATACAAGCCGAAACTCTACAGAAATCTCAAGCTAAAAATCACTCAATCAACACTCGAAATCATTAGAGCTTTCCCAAGTGTTGACCTTTATAGATTTCTGATCTCTCTGGAAACTGTCTTACTAGAACACATCACACACACTCTCATTACCATCATAGCAGAGATTCAGCGTAGTTGATAGAGTTGTATTCCCAACGGTGATAGCTTTTCACAGCTTTCTAGTTTGGATATTAGTTCTAGTTGTTTAGCATTAGTAAGATTGTATGAAAGATTGTATGTAAAGTAAGAAGAGACACGACTCAGGAATCGTGCTAGATTCAGTCTAAAGGAAAGACTTGAATTTAGGCTGGACCTCCACCAATGTTAAAAGGAGCGAATATCTCAAGTTAAGGGATTACAGATTCGACGGGATCTGGCGTGGACGTAGGAGCTGTTTACTCCGAACCACGATAAAAACTCCTCATGTTTCTCTTGCTATTTTATATCTTTATTTACACAGTTTGCATGTTCACAACCTGCACTACCTTAATCTGTCTTGCATGAACTGCTGTCTGAACTAAAGCCTTTTTGAAAACTGTGTTGAAAACTGTTAGCCAACCTTTCCACCAAACTTCCGCACGCAGGTTAGTTTTGCAAGCTCAGCAGTTTACTGATTGAGCTGGAAAAACTAAACTGCTCTGACAAACTGAAGTGACGACTCAGTAAGATCAAATTATTTTGAAAAGTCAAAACTGTTGGCTAATTGGTGTATCCCCCCCCCATACACCAATGAATACTTATCGGGACCTACAAGATGCTTTGTTCTGAAAGCACGCTCTGGTCTTGCAAGGCGCTTTGACCTGGAAGCACGCTCTGGTCCTGAAAGGCGCTTTGAACTGGAAGCGCACTCTGGTCCTTAAAGGCGCTTTGGCTTCCCTTCAGACAGGTGCTTTGGCTTTCTTTCGGACATGCGCTTTCACCTAAACGATCTAAAGTTACACTTAAGATGAGAGCTCCCTAACAAGCGAGCTCTTCTAATACATTAAAATATACATTGTAACTTGAGTTGGATTATCAAAGATAATAAAGGAAATATTTTATGAGGGTTTTGGAATCCAATCAAAACATAATTGAATCCAAATTCCCCTTAACAATATATCCTAACAAATATAATTTCAACGAAACGTGTTAACCTGCTATTCAAGAGAATAAAAATATTAATCAAAATACACGTTAACAAAAATGAAAGAATAAAAATTATAGCCTAATATAATAGAACCGCAAAGTCCTAGATCAAGCCTATACCTTTCAAATAATAATAAAGAAATAAAACTATAACCTGGAATGATGGTTAATTAATACTATTATTCTAATCAAATTATCAGAGACCTGCATGTTAACACGTTACTCAAGAGAATCAAAGTATCAAAAACAAAAACAAAGCATTATTATTCAAGAGAATGGGGTATGAGGCGCCGGACCGTTCTTTGTTCGTAGATCGATTCGTCGATCGCTTGTTAGGGTTTTCATCCTAACAGATTGTTCTCTTTTAACACCTCCCATGATAATTTTCCATCAAAAGGAACACACCCTTAATAAAAAAGATCACGTAAGATGATCACATAACTATGTATTTATACACACATATGAAATACACATCCATGTTGTAACCAATTATGAATAATTGTAGGCATCAATTTTGTTTAGCCATTTATAAGCACCGGCAAGGTTACATGCATTTGCAAGTAAAAATTGTTTAGGATGATGATAAACTCTTTAATTCATATGAATAGAAACATATTTTTAATAATGTTTTGAATCAACATCTGTATATAATTTTTCATAATTTTGTGTGTTAATTAAAAGACATAAAAGAGTAGGAATAGACAAAACTTTGTATAAATTTATTTTTTGATTTATTGGTCATAGAGTACAAACGTGTTACTAAAAAATATTAGTAATTATCATATTATGCCACGACCGAACTTTGCTAATGGATAGCTAAGCTTGATAATTCGTGACTATGGGTGAAAATCAAGAATAAGGAATAAGAAAAGGATATTTGGTAGGGATTTGCTTCATTCATTACATCAAATCATACTTCATAAGATAGACAAACTCATATTTAGGAACTGATCAAGGTACGAACATACTTGTCGGTATTCTGACTTGAATTACAACCAAAACAAATAGAATGTGATTATTTAGAGTGTACGCAGCGGAAGAAAAATTATGAAACACATGTATGGAGACATGTATATATTACCAAGAGACTTTCGACATTACTATTATTATGACTACTTCTCTGACAAAATACCACCGGACCACTCCGCTTCACCTTACTCAACCTGCACATGGGAAATATGTACAGAGCTGAGTAAGAGAGTACTCAGTGAACACATGCCAAAATATTTGTAATTGCCAGCCATACACGGTGAAACATAGGGTTTTACTTTAAATTAAAGTCTATGTTCACTTAAAACTCATGTGATCTTAAAATCATCTGCAGTCTAAGTTATTTAGTAATCTACCATATCTGAATTGTAGTGCCCGAGAAGTTGGCCACCTTACTCGGTGACTTGATCGGTCACCTCTCTCAATGACACGATCACATGTGTACATTAGCCCAGGTATAATAGCTCATCATACAAGGACCCGATTCGATTAAATATAATTGGCCTCGCGCCAATAACAGATAGGTATCATACAAAAATTAAAATATTTTATGGCATGATAATACTTTAAAGAGCTATATTCATCTAATAAAATATGCTTTGTTTTAGAAGAAAGTGTGCGTCGTTTGCTTCTCTTAACTGAAGCTGAGCTTCTAACTTTGCCTTGGCTACTGCTCCTTCCGTGCTTGACCTTTGTTTACAGTCCGAGCTAAGATTCTCGTTTGATTGATAAAACTTATCAAAAATAATTCTAATCTTATGTCTCATCGGATGTCGTTCTTAACTCCAATGACAGTGTCACTGCTATCTAAGCTCGAGTAATAGATCCCGTTATATGCACGGTTTAAGTGGAGTGTTTCTTAATAAATCAATAATTGATTTATTGTTAACTTGGAATTAATTTAATTGAGAAGTATCTCAATAATTAATCTTAATTGCATAATTAATTAGCTTAATCAATTAATCTTGATTATTGACTCTTAGTTTATTTCTATAAGTTAATCTTTAATCACAAAATAATTCACTCTAGATTCTAATTTGGGGGGTGTAGAGTAATTTAGGAATTATGATTTAATAAATTATGGTTCAAGAAGAATTAAATCAGGCCCACTGGTTTAACTTGCTCGGTCCAGTCTCCTCCAGCCCTGGGTTCTCGGCCAAGTGCTCACTTGAATTCGGCCCAATTCAGAGGGCCCGACCCGAGAGCAACCCGGCCCGGTTAAATAATAGAAACATGGCCGTAACCCCCCTTTCTTTCTTATCTTCGATGACACACACTCTCCTCTCCTCCTCTATGATTTCTCGACTCTCTCTCGCTCGTTGATCTCACTCTCTCACTTCTTCTTCTCCGGCCAACACGCCAGCAGCTGGCTCTATTTCTGGCTTTGTCTCCCTCGTTCTCGGCTCTGCTTCGTGTCCCCCTCCTTAATTTTTCTCCAATTCAAAAATTGAGGAGAAACCCAATTAGGGCAAAATTCCACCGGCATCTATGATCAATTTCCGGCGTTACATGCCGCTTTCGGCTTCTGGGTAGGGCTTAGCCATTGCGATGAGATGGCGCCACTGTGGAGCGCCATCCGACAATCAGGACTCGAGCTCGATGGCTCTACTTCTGTCGGCATGATTACCCTGTTATGACGGTTCCCCGGCGAGTCGTGGCTCAACTCTCGCGGCTCCGGTGCCCACTTCCGGTCGCCCACATTAAAAGCCCTAATTCCTTGAATTAGGGGACATTCGTCCCTCTCACTACTAAATCTCGATTAATTCTGCCTCCATCCTCCTCTTTCTCTGTTTTTATTTAATTGTTTAAGAATCTAGTTTTATTATCAATTGATTCGAGTTTATTGACTGTCGTTCTCTATTTTTGCAAAATCCGGTGATTTAAAGATGAAGGTGACGTCACTGCTGCCAGGATGATGAGGGGTTGCTGCCTTACTGGTGTTCATTGTTGCTCGCCGCTGTGGCTCCGGTGCAAGCCTATTGCTGTCGAGGCTCGCCTCGATGGAGATTCAAAATTTATTCTATTATTTTGTTCTAAGTTCTCTGTTTGTGCTTGATGTTTGGTTATTAAGCTTTGTTTCTTGTTCTTGGTTTCTTTGCTAAAAAAGAAGCTGACTTGGTTTCAAGAATGAAGTTCTTAGGTTTAGTCTATGTACATGCTTATGTGAGTGTGTTTTAAATCTAACACTGAAATCTCAACATGCTTCATTGTTATGTTGTTATGCTTTGAGTTCTTGTTCCTTGGAGTCTATATGATTCTAGTTCATTTGTTGTTTAGGTCTACTTAGCCTTAGGATTAGGATTTCTCAAATTATTTTGTATCTCTAAGTTCGAATCTGAAAATGGTGAACATGCTAGGTTGGAAAACTGCATGAATCACTCTTATCAAAGTTGATGAAGGGGGTGTTTTGGTTGTTACCTTGAGAACCACTACAAATTGTCTGTGTCTTTACTGCTTTTCTAGCTAAGTTTTTATTGCTTTTACTTCTGCATTTACAAGCTTGATTATTGCATAAGACAAACACTCACTCTAAGCAACCAACACTATTTTAACTTAAGCAAGATTTTACAAAAGTGAGTATAAACCTGCTCACCGAATTTCTGCATGTTTTTTTAACTCTGAAAGCAATTCGCTTCTAAGAATTTTATACTTCATCAAAAGCAAAACGCTTCTTGTTTTTCAAACTCATAGTTTTTGTTAAGCAAAAATTTAGAGAAGTCCAAACTTTTGTAACACACGTATTCACCCTTCCTCCCCCCTCTACGTGTGTAAACTGGCTTCTGGGATCAACACCAATTATTCCATGGACTGCTTCATAGCCTGCATGGATGAATACAAACCCGCTCTCTTCAACAAAATTTTAAAATTATCCGAGGGCTACGCTTTCAAAGTGCCGGAGTTTCAAACTTTTCAACTTCTAATGATTGGTGATGCTATTCCTGATGAAGAAGCCATCGACAAGGAGGTCATGAAATGTGCGAAATTCCGTGAACAGAATGATAGGCTGAATTGCACTAAAGTTGCTATCTTGGATAAAGTCTACTCAACCTATAGACAAGCTCCACCACCGCCTCGCAGACGATTCAAATGAACTTCTCTAGAATAGGCATCTTTGTATTGGAATTCCTCATTCTATATATGATATCTTTTCTTTTCTCAAAGACAATGTCTCACTATCTTATTTAAACGCTTTCATATTGTTGGTCCCGAAATCACGCTTTAGACACGATTTATAGTGGTTTGGAGCAACTGCTCCTACATCTACTCTTATCACCATTCCTCGGTGATGAACTTCACTCAAATCTGTGAGTTTATGCAATAGGCACTCACGAACCTATGAGTTTATACAATTGGCACTCATAGGCCTTACAACCTTTACAAACTAAACTCTCAAACTCGGTTTGGGTTTGGGTTTGTTCGTATAGTTTCCAACTATGAGAAATCCTTTTACAATGAAGCATAATGTAGAAGGCTATGATTTCTCTCTAAGGCTTATGGATATAGAAGTTGAAGCCTTATTGATAAACTAGAAGGTTGAGATCCGAAGATCTTTTTGGGAGAGATGTAGGATGGTTTCTACTTTGTTTGCTTGATCTCTCTACCATTTTTTTCGCTATTATTATGTAGCTTGAACCTTCTATTTATAGTGAGGGAAGGCAAATCTATCCGTTGGAAAGATAGATTGCCTGCACCTCTCACCATGTCCAATCCAAATCAGAACTTTTAGTATATAGCGCATAGTCCTAGGGGAGTAGTTGTTGACTTGTCAGACCCTAGTCCTGCGCATTCGGTGATTGGATAGTTCACCGTTCTTTTGAGTAATCAGAAGTGTATACGTGGTCTGGCAGCCGACACGTCTCACCTGCTTGTCGGACGCTTTGGCTCAATGGTAGTCTGCTTTGAAATTACAGCTGAAGCGGCTAAGGGTGGAGATGCTTTGCGTAATGAAAGCGAGCTCCTTCACAATTAAACTACGCATGCTTTTCGAGCTGTTCAGTCGCTCTGCTTTCATGTGGCTTTGTTGCATACGCTTTGTTCTCAAAGCACGCTTTGGTATTGGAACACTCTTTGAACTGGAAGCGCAGTCCGGTTTTCTTTCAGGTAGGTGCTCCGGCTTTCCTTCGGGCAGGCGCTCTGGCTTTCCTTCAGGCTAGCTTTGCATGCTTCTGACCTTAGAGACGCTTTGAACTAGGAAGCGCGCTCTGGTCCAGATAGCTGCTTTGGCCTAGAAGCGTTCTCTAGCTTTCCTTTTGCCAAGCGCTTTGGCTCTCCCACTTAGACTCTAAAATTACACTTCAACATATAAAACTCCTTAACATATGAGTTCTTCTAATACATTAAAATGTACATTGCGACTTTAGAGTTAGATCATTAAATACTAGAAATATTCTATTCAAAGTCTGATTTTTGGAATCGAATCAAAACACATCTTTTATTATCAAGTTGATTCAAGTTCCCCCTTACATAATATCCTAATAATTTCTCCCTTTTTGATGATGCCAAAAATCCGAATGAAAATTCAGGTATAAAAATTTAAAGTTTCAAAACTACAGCAAAAACTACAGTTTTCAAAACTAAGACAACCTAGAGACCTACGGATAGTGAGATAAGCGCTTTGGATGTCAAGGCTTTGTATTTCCACTTGAGCATCTCTAATCTTCAAGATCTTGTATTTTTTGATTAATTCATCGTTTCTTCCTCTTCACGCAGATGGTAATTTTCATTCCCATCATTCCCCCTTCTTGGTATTATCAAATCTATTTTTCATTATTAGTTTGGTTATTACCATCAAGGTGGAATGTGATCCTTCCAATGGTCCTTTGGCAGACTTCATAGAAGCTTTACAGAAGGCAGATCACTGTTGTGGTGAGGGTTGAGGCATTGCACCTTCAAAGCGCGGGAGGAGCGAAAAGGCTGAAGTTCATCTTTGAAAGACGCTTTATGAAGAATTACTCCCTCGAGCTTATCGTTCCCCCTTAATTTGATAAGTGAGGCATTCTTCATCGACTGCATAGGAGGCAGTCACAAACTCTGTTTCATAAACTCACCGGATCTCCATCGTCATAGTTTGTGAAAGCGTGGAGAGGAATTCTCTCGCTTTGAGAGGGACGCTTCGTTGAAATTTTTGCAGCCGAAGCTCTGACTGAACTTCCTTCACGCATAATATTCTTCTCTGGTTCTTTCAGAGAGTGGGACGGATAGACTGACCAAGGTTGCCCTTCTAGATTAAACTCAGGTGATCTGAGTTCGGATAGGAACATTCCTTGTGCCAGCGCTTTGATATCCTTAGTGGTTAGGGATATTACCTTGATATTTTGCCACGTCCTTTTGAAAGCGCGGGTTACGTGATTGTTGACTTCCTCGTAGGAGAGATCCTTCCTTTGTGCTCTTTCAGCTTCAAGGAGGTTCGAGATTAGATTCTCAGACACTTCGAATCTTTTATCCTCCATTGCAAGGTTGAGGACCTCTTGCAAGAGTGCTGAAAACCACTATTCCTGGATCTTCTCCGAGCCTTGGGCAAGCGAGCGAAGAGCCTCCCACAACTCCTTATCTGAGCTGCAACATATGATGTATGACAACAAAGCGTTGGAGGTGGTTGTTTGAGTGTTGTTGCCAACGAAATTATGCAGGCGCTCTAGCTCGATGACAGGACCACACTCCATCATATCCCACGTGTGGCTACGAACTGAGTTGAGATACGATTCCACTTGAGAAATCCAAGTGAAGCGATCTACAACTGAGTATCGGGGAAGCGATATTGTCTTCATGTCGAGAGGACCGACATTAAGAGCAGCATCCTTGAGTGAAGTTGGGAGATCAAATTTTTTGATGGATCGGCTCCGGTTGACCCACTGTAATGCTTTCACATTACCAATATCAAGAAACAAGGGTCTGTTGGAACCCTTGCTCTGATACCACTAGTTGGTCCCGAAATCACGCTTTAGACACGATTTATAATGGTTCGGAGCAACTGCTCCTACATCCACTCTTATCACCATTCCTCGGTTATGAACTTCACTCAAATCTATAAGTTTATGCGATAGGCACTCACGAACCTATGATTTTATACAATCGGCACTCATGGGCCTTACAGCCTTTACAAACTAAACTCTTAAACTCGGTTTGGGTTTGAGTTTGTGTTCGTATAGTTTCCAACTAATGAGAAATCCTTTTACAATGAAGCATAATGTAGAAGGCTATGATTTCTCTCTAAGGCTTATGGATATAGAAGTTGAAGCCTTATTGATAAACTAGAAGATTGAGATCCGAAGATCTTTTTAGGAGAGATGTAGGATGGTTTCTACTTTGTTTGCTTGATCTTTCTACCATTTTTTTCGCTATTATTATGTAGCTTGAACCTTCTATTTATAGTGAGGGAAGGCAAATCTATCCGTTGGAAAGATAGATTGCATGCACCTCTCACCATGTCCAATCCGAATAAGAACTTTTACTATATAGCGCATAGTCCTAGGGAAGTAGTTGTTGACTTGTCAGACCTTACACCTGCGCATTCGGTGATTGGACAGTTCACCGTTCTTTTGAGTAATCAGAAGCGTATACGTGTTCTGGCAGCTGACACGTCTCACCTTCTTGTCGGACGCTTTGGCTCAATGGTAGTTTGCTTTGAAATTACAACTGAAGCGGCTAAGGGTGGAGACGCTTTGCGTAATGAAAGCGAGCTCCTTCACACTTAAACTACGCACGCTGTTTGAACTGTTCAGTCGCTCTGCTTTCATGTGGCTTTGTTGCAGACGCTTTGTTCTCAAAGCACGCTTTGGTATTGGAACACTCTTTGAACTGAATGCGCAATCCGGTTTTCTTTCAGGCAGATGCTCCGGCTTTCCTTTGGGCAGGCGCTACGGCTTTCCTTTAGGCAGGCTTTGCATGCTTCTGACCTTAGAGACGCTTTGAAATAGGAAGCGTGCTCTGGTCCAGATAGCTGTTTAAGCGTTCTCTAGCTTTCCTTTTGCCAAGCGCTTTGGCTCTCCCACTTAGACTCTAAAATTACACTTCAACATATAAAACTCCTTAACAGATGAGTTTTTCTAATACATTAAAATATACATTGCGACTTTAGAGTTGGATCATCAAATACTCGAAATATTCTATTCAAAGTTGGGTTTTTGGAATTGAATCAAAACACATCTTTTATTATCAACTTGATTCAAGTTCCCCCTTACATAATATCCTAACACATATTAACTGTTATACTTCTTAATTGTGCTAACCCATTTTCACTCTTATAAGTTCTAGAGTCTTTAGTTTTATAGGACTTGACGTTCGGGTTTTGGCATGATCAAAAAGGGTAAAATTATTAGGATATTGTGTTAAGGAGGAACTTTAAATCAAAGTTATAAATAATTTATTTTGATTCAATTTCAAAACCCTCATACTAATTTCCTATATTATTTTTGATGTTATAGTTTTCGTGCTTTGAACTAATGTATTAATAAAGTTTATATGTTAGGAAGCTTTCACTCTTAAGCGTAGATCTGGTAGCAGCCAAGTTTTGGAAAGCGTCAGTGTTGAAAGCCGCAGAATGAAGTCTAGTAGTGCGATGACGATACACTTTCAACATATGGAAGCTTAGAGCGTGCCGACACTTCAAGTATAAGCAAAGCGCTCACAAGTCAGTCAGACTTAAAGCGTCTCAACTTTGAAGCCGCTCTTAAAACGTCCAAGCAGTCTAGCAATAAGTTGACTCACCATCCCTCAGTTTGAATTTACAAACTTACGTTGGAAGCTTCTCTGTATGTATCATTAAATGCGATACAGTTGCAGAGTCCACATGTCAATGCGAGATTGCTCAACAGAAAGTAAATGCAGATAGAGTCACGGAAAGGTGCTGCAGGCCCATGCCTATGCTTAACTGACTCCCTACTAGGGTTTCCTTAAATACCAGACACAACCATGCCCTAGTACGGAACTCTGAAAAGCACCTGACATTAATACGACTTTCCCGGTCAATTGGGATACACGCGCCGCTTTTCACCAATGGAAAATAGCTTTCCCCACTATAAATAGAAAAGCTGCCTCACTCAAAGGTTACACACGCACAAGCATTCAAACTCGCAAGCAAGAACTCAAGCATTCAAAATACTCGAAATCTCTTTAGTTCTTCAACCATTTTACCTTTAGCGTATCCTTAAGAAAACCTAGTTTTTCATAAGTATTCGCAGCAACTTCTTCATTCAGGTTCAACCGATTTTATCCAAAATCTAGTCCTCGAGAATCCTTATTCTTTACACTTGATTTTCATTGTAAAGAATTCTCATTTTAAACGAAAACAAAACCCCAAAACCTAGTCTATAGTTTTTAGATTGAGTTATAAGGTTATTGTTTTTCTTTGGTCTAAATTGTGATTGTGAAGCTTAAGTTTGTATACTTAAGAAGGTCGTCGATTTCATAGAAGTTAGTTGTTGTTGTTGTTGGCCTCTCGAGAGCCCGTAATCTCTAGAGGATTTAGAGTTAGTTTGTTATTGTCTCTAAATCACTTTCCATTGGAAGTATAAAGCATGGAATACCGAGTAAAGGTATTCATCCCTTACTGGATGAGAGTGGACGTAGGAGGTTTTCACCGAACCACTATAAACTATCAGTGTGCTTTACTTTAAGTATCTTAAAGCTTTGATTTATCATTTCTTCCCGTAGAGAGAGAATGTCGAGATGAATGTTGGTAATGGGTCTATTGGGATTGTTTGGTGGTGGTAGTCCCATTAGACCCAAATTTAAATTTAGAATTTTATGGTTTTATTTGTATTTTATGATATAAACTGTTTTTTGGATTGTGATTGTACACTAGACTAGGTGTGCTGAATTGGGGTCTAATGGGTCTATTTAATTCAAATAGACTCATTAGACCCAATTCAGATTCAGAATTTTATGATTTCATTAGACCCAATAATCTGAAAAGAAAAAATTTGAATGAATTGGATCTATTAGTACTATTAGTGTCAATAGAGTCAAAATTGAAAAATAAAATAAAATAAAACGACTGAAAAAATTTGAAACAATTGGGTCTATTGATACTATTAGTGTCATTAGAGCCAAAATTGGAAAGAAAAAAAAAACGTCAGGAAGAAAATTGAAAAAGAAATTACAAATAAAAAGTATCAGAAAATTAGAAAAAAAAAACAAAAAAAACCAAAAAATTTAGTCAAAGTCAATTCATTTAAGGGCATTTTGGTCCTAAAAGGCAAAAGTAGACTTAATTTGAGTTTTTTATGTTGGTGGACATAATTTGATATCCACTAACCTAAATGGACATTTAAAAATTTCACTCATAATAATATGTATTATTACTTAACATTATTCCAATCAAAATATTAGACATGTTAACATGTTATTCAGGAGAATAAAAATACTATTCAACATAATGGGGTATGGAATGGACGTGATCGCATGTTAACAAAAATGAAAGAAATCTGCATGCTTTCCTGCGGGGTGTGAGGTTGGTGGAGGGGCAGAAAGACGGGTGGATTTGGAGCGAACCCGGTGACAGTGGATTCACAGTTAAGAAGGCTTACGTCGAAATCTACAAGAAAGTTGCCCTGCCATCTCAGGGGAGAGCTGCAGCCTCGAATTTCTCTGATGTTTGGTGTGATCATGCTCCATTCAAGGCCCAGGTCACTACTTGGCGCCTCCTTTTGGACCGGTTGCCGACGAAAGTGAATCTTCTCAAGCGAAACTTGATTATCAATCTGAATCCGACTTGTTGCTGCTGCAAAACGGAAGCGGAGGTGGCTGATCACCTGTTCTTACATTGTCCGGACATCATTGCTTTGTGGAATAAGATTGTGGCCTGGACGGGTGCTAGTTGGGCGGCTCCTAAGAGTATAGGGGAGCATCGGAGGTGTTTTTCTAGCCTCTTGGGGAAAGGTGTGTTAGAGAAGAGGTTAGGTGGCTTATGGACTTGCGTCATTTGGACGATTTGGAAGTGGCATAATGCGGTCGTGTTCGAGAATAACGTTTGGGATGTTAGGAGAATAGAGGTGGAAATAAAGTGTAGATATTGGAGTTGGTGTGTTGCTCGAGGTGATGCGGATTCGGGTATTAGTTACCTCGTTTGGGCGTCGAATTGCTTGAATATGATGTGGAGTGTAACGTAAGGGGGAACTCGTGGAGAAGAAGTGGGGAGCTTGAATTATATTAGCTGGTCTAGGACCAAGCTTACTGAGATGTGGAGACAAGAGATGTGAGTTTCTGGTTCTGTTCTTTTTCTTCTATTCGCTTGCTTTTGCTTTCGTGCTTTAGTTTGTTGTTTGTTAGAATGTATTTGTTGGCACTGCTGGTGCCGGTTTATGTGGAAATAATATTTGATTTGCCCGACCAAAAAAAAAACAATAAAAAAAATGAAAGAAATAAAATTATATCCTAATATAATAGAACGATAAGTCCTAGACCAAGCCTATATAAACCTTTCAAATAAAAATTACAATAATTATATTCGGCTATAATGTGACCAGCCACATAAAGGCATTTTTCTTAATATACATAATTAAAAAATATTTAAATTAAACATTATAATCAATATTTATAAATGTTTATAAGAGATTATTCCGAATGGCATCATCCTATTTAAAACCAATCACGACTAGTTCATCAAGATAGGAACTCCTAAACTTCACCAAGTCGAAACTCTCGCACAATAAGCAATCTCCCCCAACATAATCACGATTATCCACAAATTTTCCATCATAAAATATTAAAATAGCTTAACGAGCACCAAATCATTCTCCCCAGACATACTGCACAAAACACCAAAAAAAAAAAATAAAATCTGATAACATGTTCTTTTATTATTATTATTTTTTTTTTCACAAAAAAAAGCATTGAAAATTCTATATTCCATGCCTGCGATTCATCAATATTTTACTCCTTAACCACTATTTAAAAATTAAAAGTTAGAATAAAGAATACCTGGGTTGTCGGCAATGTTGTCCCAATCCTCAACCTTCAACCTTCAACTCCTTTCCAATGTGGTCCCACACATTTGGAATTTTTGATATTTGTCAATTAATGGATTTGTAAGTCTGTAGAAAGTTTTTGACTAGGTGGAAGAAGATGTCTGATTTTCCCTCGTATGTTGACGTTTGTGTGATTTTGTTTTTAAATCCCTGTTATGTATGATTTTTAAGTGGGTTTAATTAGTTTTTGATTTTTTGTTTTCAATTTTTTTTATTTTTTTAATATTATAAATCCACATCAGACGCAACGTGACATTCCGGCAAGCCACGTCAGCACAAAGTCGCCGAAATTGGGTGTGAGACTCTATTAGAAAAAATATAACAAACATTGGGATATTATTGTAAATTTTGAAATGTTGGAACGTTATTGCAAAAAAGTAAAACGTTAGGACAATAAGTGAATAACCCTTTATATCTAAGGGCCCGTTTGGTAGCCGAGAAAATGTTAGATAAGTATGCTTATCTCGGTTTATACAGTGTTTGGTATCCGGACAATATAATGTCACCGGCCCGTAAAATTGTTTGGGCCCGGACTAAATTCACTGTTACACTGACATATATTATACCGTCTCTACCCTATCATAAGTCGAGATAAGTATTGTTTAATTTTAATTGTCAATTTTTTATTTTCAATTTTAATTATCAATTTTATAGTTTCAATTTTAATTATCAATTTTTTATTTTTTATTTTAATTATCAATTTTTATTTTTATTTTAATTATTAATTTTTTATTTTCTATTTTTTATTTTAATTATCAATTTTTATTTTAAATTTTAATTATCAATTTTTTATTTTAAATTTTAGATATCATTTTTTACTTTTAATTTTAATTATCAATTTTTTTATTTTCAATTTTAATTATTAATTTTTTATTTTTAATTTTAATTATCAATTTTTATTTTTAATTTTAATTATCAATTTTTTATTTTCAATTTTAATTATCAATTTTTTATTTTCAATTTTGTTATTTTTATTTGCAAACTACAAAAAAAAAAAAAATGTTTTTATAACTATTCTACCAAACACACAATCCAAGATATCTATGTTTGTACCAAACACACAATATATTTCTTATCCCAACTTATCATACTTTTTTTATCTCAACTTATCACACATTTTCTTATATGCCCTTTTCTCGGTATTGCTACCAAACGAGCTCTTAGGGCTTGTTTGGTAAGTATGATAAGTCTTGATAAGAGAAGTAATATGGGCTAATTATGTTGTTTGGTAGGTAAGATTGATAATCTGGACGGCCCGATAGTTAAAACACTGTAGCCTTTTATATTAATAATCGGACCTCCACCCTCAGATTAAAACAACCCAATTGAACAGTAAGTGCAAAAATTCCAAAATACCCCAAGCCCATTTCTCTCACTCCTCCCTCACTTTTCTCTCCCCCCTTTCCGATTTCTTCTTCTCCCTCTCCAAATGCGTCGGCGCCTCCTCACCCAAACACCGCCGGTGTCAACCGGTACCTTCCGCAAATTCGCGAGGTCTGCAAATTCGTGGTAATCTAATTTTTGGGATCTTGTTCGTGGTAATCAAAGGTCTGGGCTCTCATTCGTGAAGTCTGCAAATTTTCGAGGTTTGCAAATTTGATCGAGATAAGGGGTCAATTGAGGTCGATAGCTTCGAGAAAGGTAAGAATTCATCATCTTCAAGTATATTGCAGTGATTTTTTTTTTTTTAAATCTCGATCTCCGATTGGGTATTATTATGTGAAATCGCGAGTACACTAGGCTTCCAATGCTGGTGAATTCAACGTTCTTTCTTCACTTCAATGAAGTTAACTCCAATAATCGCCCTTGATTTTGTTCAAATTTGTGATAAATAGGTATGTATTTCAACCATAAAGAATCGGGTTTGAGAACTATGAGGTCTAAAATCTGGAGATGGTTTGCACTTATTATTTCGATTAATTACATATGAGTTCCCAAACTCCTTTCTTAAATTGCCTTATTTGCCATGTGCATACTCTCCAGTCTAAGGACAAGAGCAAGTGACCAGATTCACATTCAATTTTGTGTTTCATAGGCCTGCAGATCACAGTGAGCTCTCCCTCTTCTCCTAACTATTCCTTAAATTTCATGGTTGTTCTTTGTTACATAATCTATTTTTGAGTTTTGTGTTCCATATTATGGTTAAAGTTCATAGTGATTCCATTATTATGCTGGTTTTATGTTCTTAGCCCATGTTTTGAGCATTTTTGTACATTGACCTTCAATTAATGAGCATAATTTTCAATTCCATAAAGGTTATGTGTGAGAGAATGATGCAGAGAATGATAGAGAAGAAGGGAAGATTGTGTGATACTATGTGTTTATTTGAACTGCGCTAACAATTTGAAGAAGAATTATTGAATTAGCTAATAATGGCATAAGAAAAGATGATCCAGGATTTTGTTGATTTTGGTAAACTAAGATTTTGAGATAGAGACAAAGATTTTGTTCACCTGCTGCTTGTTTGTTAGATTATAGTGCTACTTCGTGGTAATATTGAATCTCATATATTCAATCGATCAAATTGCTAATAGAAATTGACATGCTGTGGAAGATAAGAAACAGACTTGCAAATTTCAATTTTATGTAGTTTCTTGTTGAGCTTATGCACATGGCATGAATCTGATTTTGTATTTTTTGGGTGATTGTGCAGAATTGTACCAAAACTAAAACAGCTACACCCTTGCCGCCGCCCGTGCATGGTTCCTGTTTCCGTTGACTCAGACTTTGACGATGCCATACGTAGATTTGTCCATGAGAAACTGGTAGCTACATCTGTATTATCCCGATGATGAAGGGATTTTGGAAGTGAATGTTATCATCTGCATTATCCCGATATGGAGAAATCACCATTTAACTGGAAACATCTACTATATGAAGAAATAAGCTCCAAGAAGTATAGTGTCGAAGAGTGTGAGTGAGAAAAATCTATCAAGAAGAAAGGTGTTAACTTTGAATCTTTGAGTTTGAAAGAAGGTTTAATGGCAATGGCGATTCTTCAAAGTTGGGTAATGTCATTGTGTTGTCGCCACATGAAGCTAGAGAGTATGTTTGAATTGTTGTGAATTGATGGCTTTGAAGTTGTATGATCTCAGGCTTTAATTTGCCTGAATTTTGGTTGAATATAATTTGTAATTTCTAGTTTTCAACAGGGATAAATAAGTAATTTCTTGTGTTTTATGAAGAGCTAATCTTGACTATCAAACATATAAGTCATGATATCTAATTTTTTTTATCTTATAAACCAAACAATCAGATATAATTATAATCTTGATTTTATCTTAGAAGGTATGATAATTATATCTTGATTCTATCTTATCTTATCATATTTCGTCATGACTACCAAACATGGCCTTAGTTTCTCTCTCCATTTAATTGAGAACAATTTGGTTACAAATAATTGAGGTTTTCTCCAAGGGCGGAGAAGAGGTTTTCTCTCTCTGTGTTATAAGAGAGAAGACGAGACTTCCCGTCAAGGAAAAGATGAAAATATCAAGGACATAATGGTATTTTGCATAACAATTAGTATGAGATAAACTTTGTCGACTCAAATCATGGGAGGAGTACCGGGCCGGCTTGTCATAAGATTCAGTACCGGGCCAACTAATAATACATCTTGCATACAAAACTGGATATTCAATTAATCTCAGCTATAGTCATCTTGCAAATCAAATGGACCCTACAGTGATAAAGTCTATGCTCACATGTAAACACAATTTTATTCAAATCTAAATCTCATAGCCTGGTTCCCATTAGAGAGAGAGAGAGAGAGAGAGAGAGAGAGAGAGAGAGAGAGAGAGAGAGAGCTGAAATGGAAGGTCAAATGGAAGGAGAAGCAGCAAGATTTGCCTTTAGTCTACTGCAATCCGAGCTGCAGAATTACAGACAGGAACGGAGGGAGCAATCGCGACTGGTGAGGGATGCTTCGAAACACGTGGAGCAGCTAGAGGATGATACGAGTGTGTTGAGAAAATTTCTGAAAGACTCCATCAAGAGGTCCAAGAACGAAATCTTGAATATGAGCAAACTTCTGAGAGATGTTCGAAACAGTATCTACGATGCAGAAGACACCGTCGACTCCTTGCTGATTCATGCCGCCGGGAATGCGTCCACCAAGTCAAAACTCTCCATGATTGCCAAAGATGTCGAATTCTGTTGCACAAAAGTCAAGAATGTCCGCGACCAAGTCGATGAGCGAAATGAAAGCGACGCCAGAAACGGTAAAAGATTGGTAGAATACGGGGTGAGATGATAATTTTCTTCTTCTCTTCTAGCACACTTCTTTATTTAATTCATCTTAAATTCATTTCATTCTTCTTCAATTTCCGGATCCTATTTAGACTTGGAAATTTTGTGAAATTTAAAGTTGTCAACAGATTGCAAATTAGTGTGTTTTGTTTTGTTTTTTTTTTTTTTTTTTTTTTTTTTTTTTTTATGGATCGAGCAAGACAACACAACATACACAAATTCATGTTACAAGTTCATACTGAATCTTATTTAATTTGAGTTTTACTCACTAGTCATTTTTCTGTACATAATTTTGCAATTTCTTGAGAAAACATTAAAACTGTGTGTCCATCTGCTAACTCGAAGATTTTACATCTTGGAGTATTATTTATTGATATAATGTTTTTGTTCGAACTTGAGGATACAGGCCACACCAGGAGAACCGGATGTGGTGGGTTTTGGCAATGAGATGCAATTATTAAAAAATGGGCTATCTCAACACAGCCAACAGCTCGATGTCATTATTTTTACCGGCGCCCATGGCGTTGGCAAGACAACACTTGCAGCTAAGATCTTCCATGATTCAGAGATCAGAAAGAAATTCGACATGATACCCCTATGGGTTCATGTTTCCGAGTGTACAACGAAGAACATTTTCCTCGCCATTCTGAGCCAACTGGACGAGCTCCCAGAAGACCCATCTCAAAAGACCGCAAGCGCTCTATCCAGATTGGTCGCGGATTGCTTAGACGGAAGAACTTTCTTGATTGTCATTGACGGCGTGTCGCAAATTCAAGATCCAAGAACGCTGCTAGGTGCTTTCAAGGGCGGCCACGAAAACAGCAAAGTCTTGATCACCACCACGAGTGGCGAAGTGGCTCAACTTGTGGGCCAACATAGTCATTCCACAGAGCTACAAGTACAACCATTAGTAGCTGAAGAGAGTTTGAACCTTCTGAAGCGGCTGGTCTTTCCTTCTAAGACCACATTTCATTCCGAGTTTATAAAGAACGGGGAAGTGATTGCAACTTTCTGCCGGGGCCTACCTCTTGCGGTAGTGGAAGTAGCCGATATTCTCGCCAAGAAGATGTCGCGGTATTATGATTTGGAAGAAAGGATAAAGATATGGGGTAATGTAAGTGGAAGCATGGAGAAGTTTTTCACAACCATGCCAGGGAATCCAACTGTACTATCAATTTACGATACTCTGGATTATCACTTGAGAGCCTGCTTTCTGTACATGGGAATATTCCGAGAACACTATAAGTTCTCCGTCTCGGAATTGACCCGGATGTGGATTGCTGAAGGATTTATACCCCCGCCCGATGATCATAATCCGAGCATGGATCAGACTGCACAAAACTATTTGGAGCAACTGATCCAGAGGAATTTGGTTATAGTCCACCACAAGAAACCTGATGGTCGTTCACCTAAAGTGTGCAGCCTCAATTACCTGATGTATGACTTCTGCAAAACTGTGGCAGGATACGAGAACGAGAACTTTCTTGAAGAAGTGAAGGAGTCCACAACACATCCCGGAGACTTTCGACCCCCCGTCGATAAATTATGGGAATACCGCCGTGTTTGTATGCACGCCGATATCTCTAAGTTCATCGAGAAACTTGTCGATTTCCAGAATTCCAAGGTCCGCTTCGTCTTCCACCTCCGGTCGTTCATCTCTCACTACTACCGACATGTGCACTGTGAAGAGAAAACGCTTTTCGATCATTTGTGCGCCTCTGAAACTAATCAGGGTGTTGGATGCTAAACCAATGGGATTTACCGAAATCCCTAGCGACTTGTACCGGTTGGTTCATCTGCGTTATGTCACCCTATCTCTCAGTGGCGCTGTTCTTCCTGCAGATATCTCTAAACTTCGGAAGATACAAACCCTTGTAGTTCACACAACATCTCCCTCCCTCAAAATTAAAGCAGATGTTTCCGAGATGACCGAGCTACTGCATTTGAAGACAAATAAACCGGCAACTCTGGCCAAGGCAAGTAAATCTTATAGTGAGCGGCTTCAAATATGTGGATTGTCACCCAAAAGTTGCACCGGTGATACCTTTTTAAGCAGAGCTCGCAACTTGAAGAAGCTGGGCATTCGCGGGCAACTATCGTTACTTCTGGATGGCAAGAATACGTTGTTAGAGAAACTGGTGAGTGTTGAGAAGCTGAAGCTACTCAATGATGTACCTGCAGCTGCAGTTTCAACTTGGAAGAGAGCCAGTAATAAACTGTGTTGCCTTAATCAACACTCTCGATTCCCTCCAAGATTGAGGAGCCTAACGTTGTCCGCCACTCGTCTTCCTTGGGATCAAATCGCAGTTCTTGGTTCGCTAGAAAATCTCGAGGAACTCAAGCTAAAAGATAATGCGTTTGTGGGGGAGACATTTGAGTTCAGTGGCGACCACGGTTTCCCCCATCTTCATGTCCTGCACATCGAAAGCGCAGATTTTAAAGAATGGAAATCTTCAACCAGTCAATTCCTTCAACTCACTAAGCTTGAGTTGTCGACCTGCATAAATCTCACGAAAATTCCATCCGAGTTCTCTGGTATCGATAATAAGCTTGACCAGTTACATTTGAACAAGTGTCTTAAATCTGCCGCTGATTCTGCCAGAAGAATTCGTGACGAAATAAAACAACAGAGGGGCATTACTCTGTCTCTGCATATAGATGATGAGTAAACTTTCATATGCTTTTAATATTGATTTCGGCTATTGGTTTTTCGGTGCTCATTATGTAATCTTGGTTTGATTTATGCATTGTACATTTCCTTGAGTTTTAGATTTATGTTTAGGTTAGAATTGTGTCATTTTATAGTTTGATTTTTAGTTAGTTTTTGTCAAGTTTTGTTACTTTTTGTTCTTATCTTTGTATTATTGTGTTGGGAGTTGGGTATTTGTGGATTCTAGGTGAAAAATGAAGAGATCGAGTATTCGAGTGAATGAAGAAACGAGCCGAAAATGAGAAGAAATGAAAAGAAAGTGCAGAATGGACAAACCATCGGTCGTTGTGTGAAGAGAAGCCGAGAAAATCAGAATGGTCAAGCCAGCAACCGCTGGCACCTAGCGGCCGCTAAGTTCGTGATGCGGAAAAGTTCAGATTGGTGGGCCCAACAGTCGCTTATCGCTGACGGATTTATTTTGAAAATTTCCTAGGTGTTGGGAGTACTATATATATGTAACCATGAGGGCACGAAAATACTCTCTTTTCTTCTTTATTTTCACCACCAAAACTCTAGTATTAGATTTACTTATTGCTTTGGGAGATTGGAGATACACTCTGCTACTATTTTCAATATTATTGATTTCTTTTGCTTACGAAGTCTTCCTTAAAAGTACGACTAGGGTCGCTTTACCATACTATAATGATCTCGTCCCATTGAACGACTTTAGGTGTTTTTAGGTCCAACAATTTAAAAACACAAAATTATTTTATTAGTTAGGACATTTAATTAGATTTTGGGATCGCTGCGAGGTTTTCAAGTATATGTATTTCATATGCGTCTTAATTTGTTAACATATCACATCCATTCCATACCCCCATTCTCTTGGATAATAATGCTTTGTTTTTTTATACTACTTTGATTCTCTTGAATAACATGGTAACATGTCTCTGATCCTTTGATTAGAATAATATTAATTAACCATCATTACAGGTTGTAGTATTAATTTTTATTTGAAAGGTTTATATAGGCTTGGTCTAGGACTTACAGTTCTATTATATTAGGATATAATTTTATTTCTTTCATTTTTGTTAACATGTGATCACGTCCATTCCATATCCCATTATGTTAAAAAGTATTTTTATTCTCCTAAATAGCATGTTAACATGTCTAATATTTTGATTGGAATAATGTTAAGTAATCATACCCATTGTTATATGATATAATTTATGGTGATGCTATTCAGCCATAATGTGGTCGACCATAATTAATATTAATATGTACTAATAGATTGTGTATTTATGCCAAAATTTTTAGCTTTTATGAGAAAATTTAAAAATGATATAATTTATGTATTTTTAACATATCAATCTTTAATTTATTTGATTACCGTGACTACTTTAAAGATTTTATTGCTTTTTATTTATGAGAAAAAAATTAATTACTAGGGAGAAAAAAATATTTTTTATAAACAAATTTAAAAGTAATTAAGAATAATCTCTTATAAACATTTAAATATTGATTATAATGTTTAATTTATATTTTTTTAATTACTACCTCCATCCCATGAGTTTAGTCCCATTTACTATTTAGCACGTATTTCCACCGAAACCTAGTACGGGTTTTAAAATATAATTTTGTAGTATTATTTTTTTTACGGGATACTATGACACTCATAGTATCCCGTAAAAAAAATATTCTACAAAATTATATTTTAAAACTCGTACTAGGTTTCGGTGGAAATACGTGCATAAAGCAAATAGGACTAAACTCATGAGATGGAAGTAGTATGTATAATAAGAAAAATGTCTTTATGTGGGCGGCCACATTATGACATAATATAATTATTGTTTTATAAATATTCTCAAATCGTCAAATATGCATTTAGAAATCCCAATAATGCAGAATTTGTGTATGTGGATAGTGATTACATGGATAATGTTATGCAATATCTGGACAAAGAAAACACACTACAAGAAAAACTGTGTTTAGTGACAACAGTGTTGTCACTGTACAATCTGTCACTATACTATTGATAGTTTTTGTCAAAACTGTCACTATAAGACATAGTGACAGGTCGTATAGCGACAACTATTGACAACACAGTTATCACTAGACACAATTTTTCTTGTAGTGACAAAATATTGGAGGTCTATATAGAGTGCTCTAAGGAGAACGAAGGAGAAATTATCAATAAAGGAAAAGGTCATGAAATTGAAGGGATTAATGAAATTGATGCAGTGGAAATTAATGAAGAAAATGAAATGGGAGATAACAATGACAGTGCTGATTTTGAGTGGGATGACAATTTAATGTCTAGTGAAAATGAGTTTCTGGACGATGGGTTGTCTGATGCAGATTTCTCCGAAGATGATGAGGAATTTTTGGAGGCAAGAACTTTGTTGAGAAAGGACAAACAGATGAGGCAAATGGAAAGAGATCGCAAGAAAAATCTTGAACGAACTCCAGACCAAGGTCGAGGATCAGAAATAAATGCGAATATACTTGATAGGTCAAGGAAAATTCTGGAAGGAAGGTGATGAGATACCATCTAACATGAAGAGGAAGCTTTATTCAAACACATGCAATCCTAAAGGCACAATCCACACGAGCTCCGGATGATTTTGTAAGTAAAGTGATAGGATATGACCTAGCTACTAGGCCCAAGCATCGAGCCCCATATAATTGGGCCCCGACAGTTAAGCTCGGCCAACGCAGCTCGGCCCAACTAAAGCCCTATGCAGCTCGGCCCAGTCAGCTACAACCTACTTCAAAGAGACTTCTACACCAAGGCAACTCCTACATCGACTACAATTCAAGCTCCAAGAGATATAGAAGCTCGGTGTTTATCCAGTAAAGGAGGAGATCAAGCCAAAGAGTCCTAATAGGAAAAGACTTGTAAACCTAGTCGAATTCCATGTGTAGATACTTATAAATAGGGGTTTAGAATAGATTGGAAGGGGAGAACAATCTTGTAATCACTACTCATACAAGCAATAAAGATCTATACTCTTTCCGTCCGTGGACGTAGATCTATTCCAATAGATCGAACCACGTAAATCCCTTTGTGTTCCGTTTACTTTCGTGTTCGTTAATTCCTTGTCTACATGCATTAATTACCTTACGAAAATAAGTTCGATCACTGGCGCCGTCTGTGGGAAATGAAAATTTGTGATTTTCGATCAAAAGTTTTCTAGGTAATCTACAGCCATGACAGGAAGACTAACGCGATCCCCCCCAAACGCGAAATCACGATTTATTCGGAGCAACTTCTATTATTCGCCAATTCCGGACTGAAATCACCACCAAATTGGACGAAACCACCCGGAAACATGTTCTACTCGTCGAGAAGATTCCAACGGTAGGTTGCCCGTCAAAAACCAATCACCGGTGCGGCGGGAATCACGTCTGGAAGTTCGTGCTGCTGCACGACTCGCGAAATCACGATTCGTTCAGAGCAGCTTCTGTTATTCGCCAATTCCAGGCTGAAATCACCGCCAAATTGGACGAAACCACCCAGAAACATGTTCTACTCATCGAGAGGATTCCAATGGTAGGTTTCCCATCAAAAACCGATCACCGGTGCAGCGGGAATCACGTCTAGAAGTTCGTGCTGCTGCACGACTCGCGAAATCACGATTCGTTCGGAGCAGCTTCTGTTATTTGCCAATTCCGGACTGAAATCACCACCAAATCGGACGAAACCACCCGGAAACATGCTCTACTCATCGAGAGGATTCCAACACGATCAATCGCTGCTGCCGCAAACAAGGAAAATGAGATTCAGCAAACCGGGCAAGGTCCGACAGCAAATCCACCAGTTCAGGAAGCCGAAATCTACAAAGACGAGGCAAGCCAGGCGCAAGATCTACACCCGGCAATATACCGGCTATCTAGGAAGGAACACGCCAAAGGCGAGACTCTGGACGGACACGTTGAGCATGTTGGATAAGCATAGCAAGATTTTCTCCAGCTCGCCAAAAATAATACAAAGCTCAGCCATGAAAAAGGACAACCCTCACGCAAAGATGGTGGAGAGCACGAAGCTACCTCCGGATCGCGGCATCGGCAAAAGTCCCAAAGCGTCCAAATCGTCGACACACGGGACGCAACACCACGTCTAAGGAGGTTCGATGACGAACGTCGGGAAGATTCCAATCGACTCTCACCCCAGTGTAACATCACCCCACCTCGTCGCGATGCCGTGCCACCTCGGCGCGATACCATCTCACCTCGGCGCGACACCGTCTTACCTCGACATGTTGAGGACAATTACCTAGCACTTTGGAGCCATGATGGATCATAGCAGATCAGTTCGCAAGAGCCGACGAAGCTGACAAGCACAAGCGCGAAGCTGACAAGGCCGAACCTTCAGATCGGAAGAAGGATCCGAATGACCGAGGCCAAAGTCGGCGAAGTGCCTTCGACAGGCTCCAGCATACACCCCTGGAATCCAGGCTTGAACCTCGGCAAAACCAGGAATGAAGCCAACTCACTCCATTGACGAGGCCGAAGCCAACTCACACCGATATGTTCGAGAAACCTCGGCCCATGTCAAGTGGAAGGGAGAAGAGCCGATCCAAGGAGTACTGTCATTTCCATGAGGATTACGGGCGCGATATCGAGGAATGCAGAAAGCTTGCTACGGTCATAGAGCAATTAGTGCGCGATAACACCCTCAAGAGTTACCAAAGTCGCGGCCGACGTTCTGACCAATACGAAGCCCACACTCGAGGCAAAGCGCAATAAAGACGACGAAGTCCTCCCAAGGCCTAGGCGACGTCCTCTTAAGGCCGAGGCCAACCGAAGTCCCTTGAAGTCAAACTCCTAAGTACTGACGAGGCCGAGGAGACAGGTCAACTCTCAAAGCTGAGGCCCGAAGTCCTAAAACGGACAAGCCCTCACATACACGAAGTCCACTCTCAAAGCTGAGGCCCGAAGTCCTAAAACGGACGAGCCCTCACATAAGAGCCCCAAAAAGGACGTGGCCATCACCTTTTACAACAAGGTGAGCACGCTATCAAAGGCCAAGACCTAGCATACTTCCTAGTAGAATCCAAATTCACAGAAACACCGAAGCCATCTGAGCCCCGCTTCCCGAAAAGCACCGAAGCCGAACCCGCAAAAGAACCACCTAAAGATGGTTGAAGAGTATACGTGGACGCGGCTTCGAGGAAATCGGGAAGCGGGGCAGGCATCATACTCCTTAGCCCAGACGGACAAGAAACAACCTATACACTTCGGTTCGACTTCCCTACAACAAATAATGAAGTGGAGTACGAAGCTTTAATCGTCAAACTTTGCCTAGCTCAAGGCGACAGGATACTTCCACAAAGCCAAGAACCTACAATAATACTTCTCGCATTTTGAGTTGGTTCACATCCCAAGGGAGCAGAATAGCGGAGCAGATGCACTAAGCAAATTAGCATCGACATCCACAAGCCCTCCCGTGGAAGAAGTCAAACACCGAAGTATTGACGAAGCCGAAGCAAGCCTAGTAACTCCATTAGGCAAAGCTCTTAGCCAACTCCAGTTCCCATCATAGCCATCGACTACATCAAATGGGTGGAAGCCGAACCCTTGGCAGAAATCACGAGCAAGAACGCCCTCAACTTCGTCTGGAAGAACATAGTATGCCGCTTCGGCATACTCCATATCCTCGTCTCGGAAAATGGGACACAATTCACGGACAGAACATTCAGAGAATGGAGTGAAGGGCTTCATATCCAGCAGAAGTTCGCTTCGGTAGCTCATCCTCAAGCGAATGGCCAAACCGAAGTTACAAACTGAACTATTGTCAGGGGACTCAAAACCCGCCTCGACAAAGCCAAAGGAGATTGGGTAGCGAACTTACCCCAAGTTATAGTCATACCACACAACTCCCCAGACCTCGAATGGTGAAACACCCTACAATTTGGTGTATAAATCCGAAGCAGTGATCCCGGTGGAGATCGGCCTGCCGAGCCCGCGCACTCTCAACTTCACAGCCGAAGTTAACGAGGAAGACCTCCAAACCGAACTGGATCTGTTGGAAGAGAAACGAGAGCTCGCCTAGATAAGAGAAGCCAAGTACAAACAACAAGTAGCTCGGTACTACAACCAAAGAGTGAAGTACCAACAATTCCAAGCAGGCGACCTCGTACTTCGGAACAACGAGGTCAGTAAAGCGGAAAGGCTCTGCAAGTTTGAAGCCACATGGGAAGGACCGCACCGAGTTGAAGAAGTCCTCGGCACAGGGTCGTACAAGCTCGCCCACTTATCCGGTAAGTCAATACCCCATGCATGGCACATTACTTATTTAAAGAGATACCTTGCACAAGTGGTTGAGAGTAATGTCCAAGTTCATATAGTTCATTTAGGTCATTTAGGTCGTCTTTTTAGGGTCTTGCATACATCTTGCATCTGCATACATCTTGCATATCTCTCTCTACTCCACTTATGCATATTATCTCGACAAATAAGGAATGTAAAGCCATATTTAAAGCCAAACTTCGTAGAAATCCAATTTCCGAAGTGAGCTATTTAAAGTCAAACTTCGTCGAAATCCAATTTCCGAAGTGAGCTATTTAAAGCTAAACTTCGTAGAAATCCAATTTTCGAAGTGAGCTATTTAAAGCCAAACTTCGTCGAAATCCAATTTCCGAAGTGAGCTATTTAAAGCCAAACTTCGTAGAAATTCAATTTCCGAAGTGAGCTATTTAAAGCCAAACTTCGTCGAAATCCAATTTCCGAAGTAAGCTATTTAAAGCCAAACTTCGTCGAAATTCAATTTCCGAAGTGAGCTATTTAAAGCCAAACTTCGTAGAAATCCAATTTCCGAAGTGAGCTATTTAAAGCCAAACTTCGTCGAATCCAATTTTCAAAGTGAGTTATTTAAAGCCAAACTTCGTAGAAATCTAATTTCCGAAGTGAGCTATTTAAAGCCAAACTTCGTAGAAATCCAATTTCCGAAGTGAGCTATTTAAAACCAAACTTCCTAGAAATCCAATTTCCGAAGTGAGCTATTTAAAGCCACACTTTGATCAATACGAAGTAGCTATTAAGCCTTGAGCAGTAGTAAAACCCTGACGAGGGTACTTAATAAACTCCATAATAGGAGTAAAATTAAAACGCGCGTATTGACCTAACCTTGTTAAAAATAAAGGTACGAACTGCCTCTGCTAAAAACGAAGGCATCACCTTTGTTACAAGCAAGGGAGATACTTTGGTTTAAAACAAGGAGGCACACCTCGGTTAAAAACAAAGATACGGCCTTTGTTTAAAACGGAGAAGAGCCTAAACTTCGTCTTTGATGAAGTCGTGCTAATAAAAGCCTAAACTTCATCTTTGACGAAGTCGTGCTAATAAAGCCTAAACTTCGTCTTTGACGAAGTCGTGCTATTCAAAGCCTAAACTTCGTCTTTAAGGAAGTCGTGCTGTTCAACGCATTCTGACTTCGTCGAAATCTAATTTCCGAAGGGACAATGCAAATTTTATACCCACCTCGTCTTAACGAGGTGGCAAGCATTCCGACTTCGTCGAAATCTAATTTTCAAAGGGGCAATGCAAATTTTATACCCACCTCGTCTTAACGAGGTGGCAAGCATTCCGATTTCGTTGAAATTCAATTTCCGAGGGGACAATGCAAAATTCTTACCCGCCTCGTCTTAACGAGGTGGCAAGCATTCCGTCTTCGTCAAAAATTCTAATTTCGACGGGGCAATGCACTTTCAATACTCCTACTTCAACTTTTTACCCCGAGTCACACCCTCACTTCTATATCTTTTTTGGGGGGGGGGATGTGTTAGGATATGACCTAGCTACTAGGCCCAAGCATCGAGCCCAATATAATTGGGCCCCGACAGTTAAGCTCGGCCAATGCAGCTAGGCCCAACTAAAGCCCTATGCAGCTCGGCCCAGTCAGCTACAACCTACTTCAAAGAGACTTCTACACCAAGGCAACACCTACATCGACTACAATTCAAGCTCCAAGAGATATAGAAGCTTGGTATTTATCCAGTAAAGGAGGAGATCAAGCCAAAGAGTCCTAATAGGAAAAGACTTGTAAACCTAGTCGAATTCCATGTGTAGATACTTATAAATAGGGGTTTAGAATAGATTGGAAGGGGAGAACAATCTTGTAATCACTACTCATACAAGCAATAAAGATCTATACTCTTTCCGCCCGTGGACGTAGATCTATTCCAATAGATCGAACCACGTAAATCCCTTTGTGTTCTGTTTACTTTCGTGTTCGTTAATTCCTTGTCTACATGCATTAATTACCTTACGAAAATAAGTTCGATCATAAAGGGCTATTAGCATTTTGTAAGTCTTTAATCAATCCATTCACAAGGACAGTCTTGGTTGTCAATAACATATGTGAAACTTTATTTCGTACATATTGAAGGCTAGAAACAAGCCATTGATTGATATGCTTGAAGATATTAGGGAGACTCTTATGACTAGAATTCACAGTTTGTCGACCACTATTAAATCTAGCACTGACCTAATATGTACAGGAATTAGAAAGATGTTGTCAAAATTGAGTAGTTCTGTTAGATTTTGTGATGTGAGGGCATTGAATGATGATCGGTATGAGGTGCACATAGATGGGAGATCGTATGTTGTGGATTTGATTCAGAGAGAATGTAGTTGCATGGCTTAATTGGAAGTTAACAGGGATTCCATGCTACCATGCTTTAAGTTGCATTTTGCACAGAAGAGAGGATCCTACAAAATATGTTGACAGTTTTTACTCTAAAGAAAATGCGGTTGAGTGCTACAAGCATGGTATTGCTCCACTTCGTTGTTATCAAGACTGGCCTTTGCTTGATCAAGCTCCAATATTGCCTCCAAACTTTTCAAGGCGACCTGGAAGACCTAAGAAATGGAGGAAAGGAGGAGCTCATGAGGCCTCTAATTATGAATCTACCACCAAAATATCTCAACGTGATTTGTCTTGCACTATTATTTTTTGGACTGATTTATGAGTGTTAAAATATTTAAGGTTAATTGTCGAAGACCCCTTGCTGTTAGGCAGCCAAAGGCTGCTTCATCAGGTGCAAAGGCTTCTTTGTCGAGTGCAAAAACTACGTCTTCTACGACTGGTGCTGCTACATCAAAGCCATATCCTAAAACAAAGAGGACGGAGATGCGAGTAGCAGGACAAGGCTTTGGAGTATTTACATCCATTGAGAGTGGGAATATATATTTTCGAGTAAGAAATGTAGATATTCATCGAATATAAACAAAATTTTATCTATTTTGTGAAACACTAATTGAACTTTTCTCCATGATTATTTTCAGCCCCCTAGATCGAAACGAGCACGAATGTGAGTGGGTCTGGTCCTGCCGCTTCCTCACGACCTCCTCCACAAACTAGGCGTAATCCACCGAAAGCTAGTGTTGAAGAAGGCAACTGATAGGATATGGCCTAGCTACTAGGCCCAAGCATCGAGCCCAATATATTGGGCCCCGACAGTTAAGCTCGGCCGCCAACTAAAGCCCTATGCAGCTCGGCCCAGTTAGCTACAACCTACTTCAAAGAGACTTCTACACCAAGGCAACTCCTACATCGACTACAATTCAAGCTCCAAGAGATATAGAAGCTCGGTGTTTATCCAGTAAAGGAGGAGATCAAGCCAAAGAGTCCTAGTAGGAAAAGTCTTGTAATCTTAGTCGAATTCCATGTGTAAATACTTATAAATAGGGGTTTAGAATAGATGAAGGAGGAGGACAATCTTTGTACAAGCTATACGTATTCTCTCAATAAGATCCATACACACTTTCGCTCCGTGGATGTAGATCTATCACAATAGATCGAACCACGTAAATCCTTTGTGTTCCTTTTCGTGTTCATTAATTCTCAGTTTTCGTGCATTAAACAACCTTGCGAAATAAGATCGATCACTGGCGCCGTCTGTGGGAAATATCAAACCTGTAAATCTCGATCAAATTTTGCAAGTTTTGCTGCAATCACGATGGCCGGGAAATCAATATGATCTACTGTTGCCGCTAATAAGTCTGCCGCCGAGGCTGCCGCTGCCGCTGCTAAGGAGAAGGAAGCCCAGCGTAAAAACTCCCAGCAAACCCCTCATGAATCTGCCGAGGCCTCCAGCCAGCCCCCCAGCTCCAATCGAAAATGCCCCGGGAAAGAACGTGTACAGACTCCAGAAGGGCATGTGGGAGAAATCTTTGTGGACCAGTTCGGCAAACCACTCCACCCCAGCCAAGAAGGTCATAACAGTGGCCATGACGAAGAGGAGATTCCAAAGCTTCAGCCGCATGTACTCGAAGATGCAGTGAAGAGTTTCCTTGCATATAAAGGCCCAGAATTCCTACAATTCGTCAACCAACAAAGAGCTGGAATACAGCATGGAGAACATGGAGCTACATCCCATTCCCATCAGCAACACGATTCTCAAAGCATCTAAATTGTGGGCGCACGAGACGCGGCACCTCATCAAAGGAGGTTCGATGATAAACGCCGAGGAAACTACAGACCTTCACCTCGCCGTACCATCACCACACCTCGTCGTCACACTGCTTCACCTCGGCGTGATGACGATCACCGAGGAGGGAGATTTACTGTTTACAGTAAGATCTCTACTCCCTTCACCAACTATATACTCTACACTCCTCTCCCTGAGAAGTATCGAGTACCTCCTATCAAGCCTTACAACGGCTCATGCGATCCGAGTAATTTCCTGTCCCAATACCAATATAATATGATGAATCAAGGTCTCAGTGAGGATACCTACATGTGTAAGGTATTTCCCGAACTGCTTGTCGATAACGCTCGTAGTTGGTTCGATAGCCTGCCTCCATACAGTATCGGATCATACGCAGACCTACTCGAAGCTTTCGAACGCAGATTTTTCCAGAAAGCCGAGGTAAAAACTACCCCGGCCCAACTTCTTTCCATTAGGCAGAGACGAGGAGAATCAATAAGTGACTTTATGACTAGGTTTAACGAGGAAAGCCTGAAAGTCGATCGCTTGACCGACGAAGTCCTTATCTCAGCCTTCCAGAATGCCATCCAATCTGGTGCTCTCTACAAGGAGATCATCAGGGAAGAGCCACGGACGTCGAAGCAGCTATGGAGCATCGCGGATCATTTCGCACGAGCAGATGAAGCGGATAGGAAGAAGCGCGAGGCTGATAAGCCTGAACCATCCGATCGGAGGAAAGAAGAGCGCAATGACCGAAGTCAGAGCCGCCGAAGTGCCTTAGATAGACTACAGCGAGGCCCCCTTGAATCCCGACTTGGACCTCGGCAAACTTCGGAGAAGACCCAATTCACGCCATAGACAAAGCCGAAGACGGAGATTTATGAGCTTCATACCAACTTGTTTCAGAGACCTCAGCCCATGTCACGTGGTGGGTCAAGACGCCGGTCTAAGGATAAATACTGCCGATTCCATGAGGACTACGGCCATGACACGGAAGATTGCAGGGAGCTAGCTGCGGATATCGAGCACTTGGTACGTGACGGTACGTTCAGAAAGTACCAAAGTCGCGGCCAATATGATGCCCGACCCCAGGGTAGGGGAAAGCGCAGAAACCGAGGAGGGAACAATTGCGCCCCCCATGTCGACAAAAAGCCCAGGCCTGATGATGAGGAGGGAGACGAAGATCAACCCCGGATCGACGGAGTCGTCACTGCTATTACCGGGCTCCCACAAGGAGCAACGAAGTCGTCGCTCAAGGCCGAGGCCAGAAGTCCCTCTACAGACGAGCCTTTACAGAAAAGGTTCAAAAAAGACGAGGTCATTACCTTCTCAGAGAAGGACCCGGTGCCACCAATGATACCTCACCAAGACGCTATTGTGATTGAGGCAGTGGTGGCTAATAAGCTCGTCCAGCGAATCTTCATCGACAGTGGGGCCTCGGTAAGCGTACTCTTTAAGGATTGCTTTGAGAAGTTAGGGGTTGAAGAAGCTCGTTTAACACCAGCACCAATTCCCCTTAGAAGCTTCGTCCAACAAGAGACGCAAACCGAAGGGATAGTTCAACTCCCAGTGACAGTGGGTAAGCACCCATTGTCATCCACTAAGCTCGTCAGTTTTTTTGTCGTGAAGGCGAACTCCCCCTATAACATCATCCTGGGAAGAGATTGGTTGGTTGCAATGAAGGCAATATGCTCGGCGTACCACCTAACGATCAAAATTCCATCGAAGAATGGGGTGATTATAGTTCGCGGTGACCAGAAAAGGGCGAAGGAGTGCATGCAGATCGCCATACGAGGTTTTGGGACACCTCAGCATCCGCAAGCATAGCAATTATAGAAATCCGAAGTGTTGGAAGACAATTCTGCATTCTACCAGCCAGTAGGAGCTGTTGTAGTGTACGAAAACGACCCAACTAAGGTTGTCAAGGTTGGTTTCGCTGGAGGAGCCGAACTTCGCAAGCAAATTGTCCAACTACTTCGGGAATATAAAGATGTCTTCGCCTGGTCACCACTCGACATGACCGGAGTTTCACCAGATGTTATCACACACCGGCTGAACATTGACCCCGGAGTAAAGCCAGTCCGGCAAAAGCAGCGGGTATTCGCAGTAGACCGGAACCAGGTCATACATGACGAAGTGCACCAACTGTTAGAGGCACGAATACTCTTCGAGGTCAAGTATCCGACGTGGATTGCTAACCCGGTGATCGTGAAGAAACAAGGAGGAGGTTGGCGAATGTGTATTGACTACACCGATCTAAATAAACACTGCCCCAAAGACTGTTATCCTCTCCCCAACATCGACAAGAAAGTCGAGGCTCTGGTCGGCCATAAGGTTTTTAGTTTCTTAGATCTGTATAAAGGATATCACCAAGTCTTGATGAGTGACGAAGATGCACCAAAGACAGCTTTCATCACTGACTTCGGTGTCTTCGCATATAAGAAAATGTCATTCGGACTAAAGAATGCTGGAGCTACTTAACAAAGAATGGTAGACAAGATATTTGAGCCCCACATCGGTAAAAATGTGGAAGTATATGTGGATGACATCGTCGTCAAAAGCAAAGAACCAGCCACCTGTGTCGATGATCTCAAGATCGTCCTCGGCCTCCTTCAGAAAGTTAACCTGAAGCTGAATCCTGAAAAGTGCACCTTTATGGTCCGATCCGGAAAATTTTTAGGATGCTGGGTTTCTCAAGAAGGATTAAAGGCTAACCCGTCCAAGGTCCGAGCTGTCCAAGAAATGAAAGTTCCAGAGAAGATTCACGACATGCACAAATTGATGGGCTGCCTAGCTGCCCTTAGTCGGTTCCTCTCGAAAGCGGCAGAGAAGCAACTCCCGTTCTTTAAGATTCTTAAGAAGAACCTAGTTTTTAAATGGGAAGAGGAACAGAAATCAGCGTTTGCCGACCTGAAAAAATACCTCTCCAAGCTTCCAACTTTGTCGGTCCCGCATGAAGGTGAGATTTTATCCCTATACCTCGCGGCTTCGGATGAGACTATAAGTGCAGTCCTAGTGCGTGAAGAGAAACGTCGGCAACTCCCGGTCTACTTCATCAGCCGAGCACTCAAAGGACCAGAGACGAGGTATCAGCCATTAGAGAAGATCGCACTAGCGTTAGTAAACGCAGCGAGGAGGCTACGACCTTATTTCCAGGCACATCCTATACAGGTCCTCACTGACCTCCCACTTCGGCAAGTGTTATTGAAGCCTGAAGCTTCGGGGAGAATTGCGAAATGGGCAGTCGAGCTAGGTGAGCATGACATCAGCTACTGTCCACGCAGTGCTATCAAAGGCCAAGCCTTAGCTGACTTCCTTGCGGAATCTAAGTTTACGGAAGCACCGAAGCCACCCGATGCCGCCTCGGATATTGTCGGAGCCGAACCCACAAGTAAACCGCCCAAAGACTGTTGGAAGGTATACGTGAATTGGGCTTCTGGAAAATCAGGAAGCGGTGCAGGCATCATACTTCTCAGTCCAGACGAGCAGGAGATAACCTATGCACTTCGGTTCGACTTCCCTACCACAAATAATGAAGTGGAGTACGAAGCCTTAATTGCAGGACTTCACCTCGCTCAAAGTCTTCAAGTACGAGCTGTACAAGTCTACTATGACTCCCAAGTCATAGTTAGCCATATGCTCGGCACATACGAGGCAAAGGGCGACAGAATGAAGAAGTATCTCCAAAAAGCTAAGAGTCTGCAAGAAAGCTTCACCTACTTCGAGTTGGTACGAATCCCAAGAGGAGCAAATACCCGAGCTGATGCTTTAAGCAAATTGACGTCCTCGTTAACAAGCTCTCCAGTGGAAGGAATCAAACACCGAAGTATAGAAGAAGCCGAGGTCGGCCTCGTAATTGATGATGAAGCACCGAATTGGATGACTCCTCTTCGGAATTATTTGGAGAAGGGCGAGCTACCCAGTGACAAGCTTGAGGCAAGAAAGATCTTAAGCAAGTCACCAAAGTACGTTCTACAAGAAGGAATTCTGTACAGAAAGTCATACCTTCAACCTCTCCTAAGATGTGTCGGGCCGAACCAAGCAAACTATGCGTTAAGCGAAGTTCATGAAGGGTCATGTGGAAGCCACATTGGAGCTCGAGCACTGTCAAAAAAGGTCATGCGCTGGGGCTACTATTGGCCTACAATGTTTCAAGACACAGTCGAACTAGTTAAAAAGTGCCCAAAATGTCAAATCCATGGGACGGTGCCGAGATTACCTCAAACCGACCTCATAAGCATGCAAAGCCCGTGGCCGTTCGTGCAATGAGGAATTGACATCGTCGGACCATTTGATAAAGCTCCCAGAAAACTCCAGTTCCTCATCGTAGCCATCGACTACTTCACTAAGTGGGTCGAACCTGAGCCCTTGGCAAAGATCACAAGCAAGAACACCCTCAACTTCGTATGGAAGAATGTGGTTTGCCGCTTCGGTGTACCTCGCATCCTTGTTTCGGATGATGGAACGCAATTCACCGATCGGACATTCAGAGAATGGTGTGAAGGGCTTCAGATTCACCAAAAGTTCACTTCGGTAGCTCATCCTCAAGCGAACGGCCAAACCGAAGTTACGAACAGAACGATCGTCAAGGGACTCAAAACCCGCCTCGACAAAGCCAAAGGAGATTGGGCAGCAAATTTACCCCAAGTCCTATGGTCGTACCGAACAACTCCCCGGACCTCGAACGGTGAAACACCTTATAGTTTGGTGTACGGAACCGAAGCAGTGATCCCGGTAGAGATAGGCCTGCCGAGCCCGCGCACTATCAACTTCACAGCCGAAGTCAACGAGGAAGACCTCTGAACCGAACTGGATCTGCTGGAAGAAAAACGAGAGCTCGCCTACATAAGAGAAGCCAAGTACAAACAACAAGTAGCTCGGTACTACAACCAAAGGGTGAAGTACCAACAATTCCAAGTAGGCGACCTTGTACTTCGGAATAACGAGGTCAGTAAAGCGGAAAGGCTCGGCAAGCTTGAAGCCACATAGGAAGGACCGTACCGAGTTGAAGAAGTCCTCGGCAAAGGATCAGTTCATTTAAAGTCTAGGATCAGTTCATTTAAAGTCGTAGGTGTCAAGAGTCAGGTCGTCTTGTCAGTTGTTTTTCTTTTTTCGGTTTTTTTTTATTAATAAAGTTTTATTTTTCCTTTATTATTCATTTAAATCCTTGCATATCATATCTTGCATGTCTCTCTATTCCACTTATGCTTAGTATTTTGATCTTTTATTCTAAAACCCTGACGAGGGTAATTTAATAAACTCCACATTGGGGGTAAATTCTAAACGCGCGCGTACCGACCTAACCTCGTTAAAAATAGAAGTTCAAACTGCCTGGGCTTAAAACGAAGGAACCACCTTTGTTAAAAGCTAGGAAGAAGTACTTTTGTTTAAAACGAGGAGGCACCACCTCGGTTAAAAACAAAGATACGGCCTTTGTTTAAAACAGAGAAGAGCCTAAACCTCGTCGGACGACGAGGTCATGCTAATTAAAGCCTAAACTTCGTCTTTGACGAAGTCGTGCTATTCCAAGCCTAAACCTCGTCGGACGACGAGGTCGTGCTAATTAAAGCCTAAACTTCATCTTTGACGAAGTCGTGCTATTCCAAGCCTAAACCTCGTCGGACGACGAGGTCGTGCTAATTAAAGCCTAAACTTCGTCTTTGACGAAGTCATGCTATTCCAAGCTTAAACCTCGTCGAACGACGAGGTCATGCTAATTAAAACCTAAACTTCGTCTTTGACGAAGTCGTGCTATTCCAAGCCTAAACCTCGTCGGACGACGAGGTCGTGCTAATTAAAGCCTAAACTTCGTCTTTGACGAAGTCGTGCTACTAAAAGCCTAAACCTCGTCGGACGATGAGGTCGTGCTAATTAAAGCCTACACTTCATCTTTGATAAAGTCGGGCTACTCAACCCTAAACCTCGTCTTTTGACGAGGTAATGCTCATTATGGCCTACCTTTGTATAATACAAGGAAATATATCTATGTTAAAAATAAGGTAAAAGGCTAATATGAGTACAGAGAATTCCGTTATATTTCAAAAATGGAAAAGTACAATACATGGTGATTAAGACGAACTCGAAGGCTTGGGTTTGCTAAAACTAAGCCATCTTGTAGGAAAATCACCGTCGGAGTTGAAATTTAAAACATCATCTATATTGAAGTGGCCTTGACCTCGTTCACCACTACCTCGTCCTCGACTCCGACCCCTACCCGGTTGAAGACTCCGACCTCGCACGTCGATCCAGTCTTTGCCGTTCTTGTTCATAAAACTCTTTAGAGTGCCGCGTGAATCTCATGTCTGATCGATCCGCAGGAGTTGACGATCTCGAGGGATCAGTGGTAGTGGACGAACTTGAAGGATGAGAGTCCTTTCCCAGTCGAGCAGCCAATTTCGGACGCCGAGCTAGAATCACATCGTACATACCAGCTATTCGCTTCAGCTCGACCATCTGATCTTGGAATTGCCAGGAGTGTCCCCGTATCTTTCTTGGTAATCCTTACACCGGGCTGCGATTTCTGTTACCTTTGCATCCACTTCAGCAATGGTTTTCCCGCCGTTTCGGCGGACAATGGCCTCGTATTCAGCATGCTCCTCGGCGATCCTTCTAGATTCTTCCTTCATGGCATCATACTTATCTCCAAGCTCTAGGAGCCGAGCTTGAAGCTCGTCATTTCTGATTTTAAAATGAATACGTCAAAATTATATTTTAAAACTCGTACTAGGTTTCGGTGGAAAAGCGTGCCGAACAATCAAAAAGCAAAGAGGACTAATATAATGGGATGGAGGTAGTATATTCGTAGTACCCATAAAAAACTAAAATTCAATTAAAATTTATCATTACAAAGCTTCAAAACCAGTTAAAAAGTCAATGGGGTCAACAATTATGGGATGGAGGTAATACTATATTAATATAATAGAATATGAAAAAATCAAAATTTATTAAAATATAATGTCATTTGGTTTACGTGCGAATGCACGGTGCATTTGTTAGCTATTATTTGTGACAATTGATGTTTGAAAGAATGTAAATATTGCAGCCACCAAATTCAAAAGATAGACAAGATAGATGCAAGAAATAAATTGGTGGCTGAATTGATTGAAGACTCAAATCTAAATTTGAAAGAACAAGAGGAAAAACAAATTGTAAAGCCTACTCGAGGAAGAAAGAGAAAAACAATGATAGAGTTGCCGGATGCTGCTTCAGTTCAAGACTTAAATGAAGAAGATGAAAAACCAATTGAAAAGCCAAAACGGACAAGAAAAAGACAACTATAGAGTTCCAATCTACTGAAGCTTAAGTGCAAGATAAGAAAGAAAAAAAATCACAAGGACGAAGAACGAGGACTACATTCAAATTCTAAGTGATAATAATGATGATGATTTAGCCGTTGACCAAGTTTATCTCTACAAGTAAAACAAAGCTAAAATGTTCTGCATAGAAGACGATCAAATAAGAAAAGTAATGTGAAATCACATCTGCATAGTTACTGTTGATATGCCTTGAATCTATATCTGCCACTACGTGGAGTTGGGGGGGGGGGGGCGTCTCGCTGGTGTGTGTCTATTTATATGCAGTGCTGTTGAGTTGAGTTGGGCCTTAATTGTCGTATTGCGCCATGTGTCTATTTATATAGAAGTTGAGCACAAACTCTGTAATCTGTAACCTAGCCGCCTAATACAATATGTTCTTCTTTCTGCCCGTGGACGTAGCCAATACAACATTGGTGAACCACGTAAATCTTTGTCTTCTTTACGTTTCTGTTTCATTATTATTGCTCAATATTCTCAATCCGTTACAATAGTTAGCATGTTGTCTTTTAATTTGAGCATATGTGTAGAACCAAAGACTAACTATTCTTGTTATTATTGAATTTTTATGTCATTTATTCAAAAACATCTTCATTCATAATAGTTTTGCTTCTGTTTAATTTCCTCAAACAATTAGTATATGCTTAGAGCCTTGTGCTTTTGTGCATCATGGAATAATTGTAAAGTGAAATTTTGATATATATTCTTTTGTCATTACTATTTTTATATATTTTTTAATTTTATTATTAAATTAAGAGAAGAACTCACGTTTCCTCATTGGTCCTAAACAACCTTATCCTCATAACAAAAGGCCACCAAAAAATAAGATTGTAAAAAAAGCATAAATGACTATCTTTCTTTACTTTTTAATTTTTGAAACAATTAAATATCCAAATATAAACATAATCATTGATTTATATTTTTTATTTTTTATTTTCATATATGCGTAGGCCGTAGCGTAGCCATGAACCATTATAGAAATATTGAGCTAAAAAATAAATTTAATATTTTCTTATCATACTAAAAAGTAGATCAACGTGCAACGCACGTTACCCCTACTAGTATGGTAAAACATATATAGATTTATAATTTGAAAAGGGGGGAGTAATTGGTAAAGCTAAAAGTTGGCATGAAATGAAAGGATATAGATAGTTATACATTACACGTGGCCAATTCAGATGGATGAATGGTAATTCCCAATCCATGAGAGGAAATGGCAGATTGTAGTGGAAAGGCCTACAGCCTATATCTTCATCCCACACATTCACTACTGACAAATTGTTTTCACGGACTTGTTTTTTTCCCACCGCTGCATTTTTTTTTCTTCGTTTTCTTTCTTTCTTAAGTTAGTTGTTTAATTCATAGTTAGGATGAAGACTATATCATTCCCAATCTGCTGGCGATTAACTAAGAAACTTTTATCATCTATTAAAAAAACTTAGAAATATTAAGATGTATGACGTGTGATGAAGAAGGGTCTAGAGTCGCTACGGATTTGATTTTCGCCCAAATTTGACACCATTGTCCTGTTTTTAATATCATTATCGGAATATAATGAATCATAATTATTGTTTGAAATATAAAAATTGAAATTCTAAATATTATATATAGAGGAAATACTCAAAAATAGTCATTTTGATAATGTAATTATGTAAATGTAAATTTTAGCCATCAATAAAAGAACATGTAAATGTTAGCCACTTTTATTATGTAATGACATATTTACCCTTTGTATACATGAAATTGGTTTTGAAGATTCTTTTGGGTTTCTTTGTATGTTTGTTCAATTTTGAAATTGAATGGTTATATGCTCCTATATGTATGCTTAGATACTTATAAGATCAATTTATTGGTTAATATTGCTTCATATTATGTATGAGATTGTAAAAATTGAACTTAGGTTTTTATGTTCTTAAATACACGACCACGACGATTACACGATCACTGGTCGTATAAATGTGGTCGTGTATTTCGGTGGTCCGTCAACAAGAGGGCCAACATGCGATGACGGGTACACATGACTGCATTCACACGACCAAATCGGTCGTGCATTAGTGGTTGTGTATTCTGACGGTTTCATGCTTGTGTTGCACGGCCGAGAATTACAGGACCAATCGGTCGTGCAATAGCGGTCGCGTATTCTAACAGTCCCATGTTATGTCAACAAGAGGGCAAACATGTTATGCAAGGTAATACACGACCACAATTACACAACCAATCGGTTGTGCAATAGTGGTCATGTATTCTGGCGGCCCCATGTTTGTGCTGCACGACTGAGAATTACACGACCGGGTGGTCGTGTATTTGGCAGTCGTATATTCGCTATGTGGGGGTAAAATCATAAAAGTGGCTAAAATTTACATATTTCGTTATTGGTTTTCCTCTTATATCTAGAAGATATGAAGATGAGGATGAATTTGCCAGAGAGATGGGTGGGGTGGATAAGAACGTGTTTGAGGACTACCTCGGCTAACGTGTTAGTCAATGGAAGTCCCTCTGGGGAGTTTAGGTTGGAGAGAGGGATTCGTCAAGGCGATCCTCTATCACCTTTCTTGTTTCTTATTGCGGCTGAGGGACTGAATATTTTTAACTCAGAGGGCGGTTAGGGAGAGGCTGACTAAGTCGGTCCTAGTTGGGAAGGAAAAAGTAGAGATTTCACATATACAATATGCGGACGACACACTTTTTATGGTGGAAGGGAGCTTGGAGAATGTGGAAGCTATCAAATGGTTGTTGAAAATCTTCGAAATCATGTCAGGCCTAACGGTGAATTTTGATAAATGTTGTGTGTTTGGGGTTAACATGGGTGATGGAGCACTTAGGGGGGCTGCGGGCTTGTTGGGATGTAAAATGGGTGAGTTGCCAATGTCTTATCTAGGTTTGAAGGTGGGGGGTAGAGTAAATGGGGTGGATGGTTGGAAATAAGTTGTGGATAGAGTTAAAGGGAGGCTCAGAAGGTGGGATTCGAAGGATATTTCATTAGGAGAGAGGATCACTTTGGTAAAGTCGATCCTGACGGTTTTACCTATGTATAATTTGTCATTTGGTTTAATGCCTAAGGTCCCTCCAATGCAGTTTTTTGTGGGGAAGTAAGGAGGGATCGAAAAAGATTGCATGGTTGAAATGAGGTGAGCTTTGTAAAATAAGGAAGGAAGGAGGGTTGGGAATTATGAACCTCCAAATGTTTAATAAAGCGCTTGTTAGCAAGTGGGTATGGAGATTTTTAGGGGAGAAAGAAAGACTGTGGACTAGAGTTATTGAGTCGAGACATGGATAGATTAGTTGGGGAGGTGGAGAAAAGAGAGTTGGGAGAGGGAGACGACGGGGTACGGGCTGGTGGAGCAAAGTTCTTGATACTGTGAAGGGGATGGAAGGAGCTTGGTTTTGGGAGAGGGTCTCTCAAAAATTAGGAGATTGGAATGTGGCTGATTTTTAGAATGGGGTGTGGACGGGTGATAAATCTCTTAGAGAGTTATTTTTGCGTCTCTACGCTCTGAGCTCCAAAAGAGATGGAAAATGGATAGAGATGGGCAAATGAGAAAAGGGCAGTAGATCTGGGAAATTGGATGGGGTAGGGAACTCTTCGAGAGGGAGATATGGGCAGTGGAAAAGCTATAGAAATTCCTTAGCAAATTCACGTTGTAAGAAAGGACGGCAGATCGCTGGGTCTGAAATAGCAATGGGCTGGGAAGGATAACCGTGAAGGAGGCTTATGCAGCCTTATTTAAGGACAGCAGCAGGGTTGGCAGCAATGCAACGTGTCGTGGAGGAATCAGAGCGATTTGGAAGATAATGGCTCCGTTTAAGGCTCAAGTTATGGCGTGGCACCTTATATGGAATTGCCTTCCAACAAAGGAAAATTTGCATAGCAGACTAAATTTGGATTTAGGAGGGAGTGTCTGTTGTTGCTGCAACAGGGCTGTAGAATAGACTAATCACTTTTTTCTTGATTGTGATAATATTTGATGTATGTGGAATAGGATTACAAACTGGGTGGGGGTGCAATGGGTTGCACCTAGAGACATCTTGAGCCACTTCTTGTATTTTTTGGGTCTCATTGGCGAGGGCAAAGTGAAGAGACGATTAGGGGGGGGAGGCTTTGGATGTGCGTTGTGTGAGTGGTATGGAAGAGGATGAACGAGGTTATGGGAATGAAATTTCAGATAAATTGAAGAGGAAATCAAATGTCGCTTTTGGAGTTGGTTGGCATCACGAGATAACTTGGAGACAAGTGCGAGCTTCATTAGCTGGTCTAATTGCAAAGTCATTAGTTTATGGAATGCCTTGTAAGTTGTTGTACTATGTCTTGTTTGCTTGGTTGTTGTACTGTATTATGTCTTGAGATTTTGGGACTGCTTGTACCACAACCCCTTTTTGATTAATAAAAGTTTTCTCTGACCAAAAAAAAAATGAACTAATTAATTTACTATCAAAAGTACGTAGCTCTGATCTTGATTCATGGTAGTTCATTCAACATCATTTACGTAGTTTTTTTTTAATCAAAACACTCTAGGGGTGAGGGGTTAGGACTGTATATAACTCCAAAACAATCATACAATGTTTGTGGAGGTTAGCACTAAAAATGAGTGCTACCTCCACCATAACTGAGAAACTCAAACTAAAAGTGAGAAGGATCGATAGGAGATTGAATCTCATTTATGCTGTTGGGATGTAAAATCTTACATTCATGGAAGAGTCAATCAGAAATTGATTTCACTATTGATAAACATGTATTTTGTCTTTATTTTCTTATCATTTAGAGTCGTGTTTTAGGTTAAAGATGATTGATGTTGATTAATATTTCTTATATTTCTTGTATTTTCGATTCTTGGTTGCTACTATATTTTTCTTGATATTTTTGATAGAGTTTAGAAGAAAAATGGAAGCTTGTAGCATGATGAGATGAGTGGAAGGTTGAAAAACAAGAGAAGAATTCAAGAATCGAGAAGAAAAGAAGTGAAGAAGTCGAGAAACGGGAGGAGAAAAGAGTCAAAGGGATGAGAAGCCTTCGAAAATGGTGGTCGGAGGCAGCCATTGACCACCGAAATTAGCTTGCAATATGGAAGAAAACGGCAGCCAAGGGGGAAGAAATGGCGACCGCCATTTCATAGCTGTGAGTCGCGCTTGGAAACGGGAACATTTGGCTCTTAAGGAGGATAAAACGGCACTCAAGATTTTCTTGATTTGGGCCGGCGACAATGAATTGGAGAAAGGCATAAAATGGCGACCAAAACAAAAGCCAATGACCATGTTAATTTGAAAAATGCAAAGCACGTTTTTGAATTCTTATTTTGGAATTGTTAATTATTTCTCTTAGGAATTAGACTATAAATATAGACATGTTATAGCTCATTTAAAGGGAGACATCTCCCCATAATTCACTCTAGAACCCTACTTTTATTTTTCACCTTTCTACTTTGGGAGTTTGCTTGTTGATGAAGATTTAGCTTGTATATTGAAGAATTGTTCCATCATTTCTACTCTAATTTCATTCTAGTTTCTTTATTTAATGTTTTCCCTTTATTTCTATGGTTTTTTTGTTCTAAACATGTCTAGCTAAGCTCTTATTGGTTTCAAATATATGAAGACATGATCTAGATTCATAGGTTTTTGGGTATTGTATAGGGATTAGCCTTCTATTTCATGGGTCTTTTGATTTAGGTCTTGATTTACATTGCATGATTAATTGACCATTCTGAGTACATACAAGATGTTTGGTTAAATGCTTAGTAGGTTTTAATTCATAACACTTGGCATCAAATCCACAAAATATTAGTAATTCATGCTAATAGGAGTATCTAGATATGATTTGTGCTATTTGGAGTTGACATTGCACCTTGAGTCTTAGTCGGAGATAGGTGTTTTGTTAATCAACTTACATTGCTACTTTGAGAAAAGAGTTAGTGTATATTTTATGAAGAACTCTCCCTTGATCTAGATTAAATTTGGTTAATCATTGCAAATCTCAAAGCCTATGTCTCTAGTGAATGTTGGATTATATTTGGAACCTATTTCTCTCTATTGATTTTACATACGTTTTTGAGATCATTTACCCTTAGTTACTTACTTAGTTTAATTGATTTGCCTAGTTGATAATGAAAATACAAAAATATACTAGTTATGTAGCTTGGATAGTAGGATAGTTGTCAAATTACTACTTAGATCTCTTTCATCTTACAATCATTGAGGTTCGACTCGAAAGCTATTTTCGATTATCATTGCATCCCCATTAAAAGTGGTGATCATCTATCGAAATTGAGAAGATTAGTTACAAGTCAAGAAGAATTCACTCTATTTAAGTTATGAACCCTTGCTAATTAAGAAAGAAAACCCAAAAACTTTTTCACACCCATAACTACTATTCAACCTTTCTCTGTCCTTTTCAGCTGTGCATACGAGCTAGCTATTTATGCTGTTTCTCAATATGTCCAAGCCGTTGGAAATAACCATTGCTGACCGCAATCAGATCCTCACTTGTAGCCTATGCAAATTAATAACCAACTCCAACTCAGCTTTCACATGAGCCCGCCAAGTTTTCCAATTATTATAAAAACCACCCAACAACTTTGACTTGTTTGTAGTCACACCCCCAAAAATCTCCACCTTGACTGAAAATAGCTCAATCTCCATAACTAACTTTCCCTCCAAACCAACCCCACTATAGGGCTACAATCATTCTCACCCAGAAACAACTCACTAACCTAAGATATTACCTAATCTTAGAAGTAGGTATATATAACGACTTAGTTAACATATCAATTGCATTGTCTTTAGTAGACACCTTAATCACCTTCACAATGCCCTTGTTCACAATATCCCTTGTGAAATGAAGGCTAACGTTGGTGTGTTTAGATCTCTCGTAAAAAATTAGTATTTAGCAAGATGAAGTGCACTTTGACTATCAGCTTCATAGTAACAAACTTTTGAAAATTCCCAAACATATCAATGATTCCATTCAACCACATTACTTCTTTCACAGCTTTGGTCATCGCATATATTCTTCCTCCAAGATACATTTCAACTCTATAACCTTGTCGGAATACAACCCCTTGTTTCATGTACAATTGATTTGCAAAAATCTTCGTCATTTACAAACTCTCTAATTTGGTCTATACACTAGCTGTAGTCATCTCCTTTGAAACTTCCCTCAAAACATTATTTGTCAAACACAAAATCACGGTGCTATGCGTCTTCTCATTAATTTCTTCAATCTTCTTTGGTGCTACTACATTCTTCAGATATGCTTTAGATTTGATTGCACTGCTAATCCATGTTGGACGAGCAATGCCCTCATCTCGATCTCCAAAGGCCAAAGTCGTTCTCGCCATTGAACTTCTCTATGTTGAATTTGGTAGAAGACATTCACAATCTTCTCTTTCCATAGACGGTGCCACTTGTTAGGGATCAAACAAGAAATAATTGTGAACAAATTAATCTCAGAAGCAGATACTATGTGTTCTTTAACTCAAGAACATCTTCACGAACATAAACAAGAACATGCTCTATGAAATCAGGCAGATGAGTATGAACGAACTCCGATGCGAGTGCAGAATGTAAGAACACAAAACATGAACGCAGAACACGAGAATTTTACATGGTTTGGATGTAAATTCGACGTCCACAGGAGGGTCATTTAGAGATTGATTTTGATGTCGAATCTGAGAAGATTACAATTACAACCCAAGAAGAATTCACTCTATCAAATCTATGAACCCTATCTAAGAAAGAAAATCCAAAAACTTCTTCACACCCGTAACTGCTATTCAATGTTTTTCTCTCTAAATTAAATCTGATAAAATCGTTATTGTGATTGTGTTATCATTCTTTTTCTCTTTCTCTCATTCAATTATGCGTACATACAAGTTGTTGGTCCCGAAAGTAACTAACACACGTAGGGGGTGAATACGTGTGTTGAGAAGTGTTTAACTTCTCTTTTGTTTTTCAGCCTTTTATTGAGTAGACGCTTTGAATGCTTAGTGAAGCTTTCGAAGTTTCTCACTTAAGTGAGTACGGCGCGGAATGTGGTGAGACTTGAGTTTTTCTTGCAATTAAAACTAACTTTATATTTAAAGCATGTGTGTGTGTATGCAAATAATCAAAGCGATAAATAACTTAAAGTAAAGAGACAAACAATTTATAGTGGTTCGGAGCACCTCTCCTACGTCCACTCTATCCACGACGGGATGAATACCTTCACTTGGTATCCCTTATTTTATACTTCCAAGGGGAAGTGATTCAAGGCTAGTAACAAACTTGCACTTGAATCCTCAGAGATTTCACGGGCTCTCAAGAGGCCTTACAACAACAAACTTTGCTACAAAAACTTTATAACCTTACAACTTAATCTAACACAATAGACTTAGTTTTGGGGTTTTTAAGTTTTCGTAAATGAGAATCCTTTACAAAGAAGATCACTAGTAAAGGGATAAGGACTCTCAAAGCTACGTTATGGATATATGCGGTTGAACCTAGAAAGAAAGTAGTTGCAATACTCAAGAAAATAAATTTCTTGAGGACACACTAATGGAAAGTACTTTGAAAGAACTAAGGAATGTAAAGAATAATTTGCTTGAGTTCTTGCGAGTATTATGCTTGAATTATTTGTACATGCATTTTTTTTTAGTGTGTGCAACTCCTTCTATTTATAGTAAGGAACCCTACTTCCCATTGAGAAAGAATGGGTTGCGTGTTCCTTAATTTTCGGATAATTCGGCGTGTCAGTCGCTTTTTAGACTGTAGAAAGGGATATCCGCCGCACCTAGGGGTATGGTAGTCTTCACCTAACCTTGACTTTTCTGACTGTAGCCGCATCCGTTGTGCAATAGTGTGTTGACACGTAAGCTTTTAGGCGGTGAAGTGTCAGTCATCCTAAAGTTTGAAAGTCAAACTTATCACACTAGCACTGATTGACGCTTTAAGTTCAGCTCTAGATCACAGACGCTTTGGGTGAGCTGACTTGAGAGCTCTTTGCTTCAACTGGATGGAAGCTCGCTCTAAGCATCTTTATTTGAAGTGTCTCCATGACACTTTGTCAAACTTTACTGCTGACGCTTTTACTGCTGGAGTCGCTTCGCTTCCTGACGCTTTGCGAACTTTGACTGCTTCATCCTTAGTGCTTTTAGACTAAAACAAAAGCTTCCTAACATGCAAGCTTTGCTAAGTTGATCTTGTCTAGTTCATCAAAGAATAATAAGGGAAATATTCTAAAGAGGGTTTTGGAATTGAATCAAAACAAATTATTTATTAACTTAATTCAAGTTCCCCCTTAACATAATATACCAACAATTTTCCCCTTTTTGATGATGCCAAAACCCGACGTCAAGTGCTTACACAAATCTATACAAATTCTAGCTAAGTATAAGAAAGAGAGAGAAGGTTAGGCAGGGCGCAATATTAATACAGTTATAGCAGTTAATATGAAAGTGTATAAATAAATAAAGACAATGAGAAATTATCTTTATAGCAGTAAAAGATATCATTATATAAATGAGATATAGTATTGATACATATACAATGAGTATCTATTTGAAGCATTTTCGAGGGGCATGAGAAATCATGCCATAGGCATTGTAGACTCGATCCTTGATGGCAGCTAGAGAGCGGTTAGGATGATCGTTCTTTCAATCCATTCAGCACATTCTTCGATCTCCTTTCTAATTGCTTCTTCATCAGGGATAGCGCCTCCAATGAGTGGAAGTTTGTAGCTCTCTTGCTTCGGCGGTTTGAGAGTCACTCCATCTGCCAACTCCAAAATTTTGTTAAAGAGAGAGGCTTTGCAATGATCCTTGTATGCAACGAAGCAATCCATGGCGTACTCAGTGCGAAAGCCTTGCCAGTAGTAGAAGCGTTTGACGAACTTCACCTTGGTATCATTCCACTCCTCTTTGAGGTCAGCTGGAATAATCTCATGAACAAATTTGGCATTAGAAGCCTCATCCCTCAACCTCTTCCTATCGAATTCGTCTCTGGCAAATAGCTGCTTCCTGCAATCCTCGAAAGCTTTTGTTCGCAGGCTCTCGACAAAGACTATTTTCCCTTCAACCGCTTCCATCTTCAAAAGATGAAGCGCTTTATCCTAGTCCGTCACCACCTGTTCATTGAAAACTTCATTCCTGCACTCCAACACTGCTTTATATTTTGTCATCACTTCTAGGCATTCTTTTTCAGTGCCATTAGTCGGAGTGTACTTCAACAGATACCTTTGGAGGTGGAAGTTCATTTTGTGCAGCAAAATTGATTCCAAATCCTCCTAGAATTCGCGTTGTGCTCCAGCCTCCTTGGTCATCGTTGTGGGAGTCAGTTTTATCTTCTTCTTAGGGTTGGTGTAGGCAAGCCCTTGGTTCTTGCACTTCTCTTTTTGTGGCGCTGCTGACACCGCTTGAAGTAGAACGGCATCAATCCGCTCATCTAAAATGATTACCTGCCGCTTTGCTTCCCCCATCTTCTTTGGTGCTTCCACCTTCTTGAAAGCATCCTCTTTGGCCTTGGCCTGAAGTGGGTGGACCACTTGGCATCCCAGTCGCTTACCTCTTTTTGGCAGCATCAAAAACGAGTTGGGAGGGAGTGGCCTGTACGGTGGCGCTTTGGCTGGCGGCTCTTGGCAAGGTAATATTCGATTGATTCGGCTTCAATAAGTTCTGTGCCAGGAGAGCGTCGAGGACTTGTGCGGAAAGGATTGGAGCCGGAGAGCGCGCATTGGTCAGAATGATCAACCGTTCGAAGCTTGCGTGGAACACGTGGAACTCAGATTGGACGAAAGTCGAGAGCGCCTCCATTTTGTTGGAGATGTCCTCCAATGCGGTGTGTGGCCCAACCTGGCCCGATCTGCTTTGTACTCCAGTTGCGGCTTGGCCCACCATGGCCATAGCCTGCTTCCTTTGCTTTTCGAATTCTGCAAGTTTCCTCTCCATGGACTCCAACTTCTCATTGAGCTGTTGGGCGGCAGAAGCGGCTTCGAATTTTTCTATTCTCACTGCTTTCAACTCTTTCTCCAGTTGAGCGACCTTGTCATTGGTCGTGGAGAGTTCAGCTTCAGCAGCTTCGAGCTCTCTATGGACAAGTTCCCTATCGTCCAACTCGGTAGAAAGCTTCAGCATTTCCGAACGTAAGGCTGGAATTTCTGGAAGCTATGTCTTAACGCTCGAAAGTTTATCATGAGCCAATTCTACGTGTTCTTTCTCCTCAGCCAACTGTATCTCCACAGCCGCCAATTTCACCTTCAACTCTTCCAACTCTATGGTAGCAGTGGAGAGCTCCTCTTCTTTCTTCAGCTTCTCCTCCTTCAACGCTTTCAACTCTGTGGTAGCAATTGAAAGCTCTTCACCGACCGTCTTCTTCTCCTCCTCAGCTTTAGAAAGTTGGCTCTCTCTCTCTCTCCTTTATTTATGTCTTTAGCTAGGCGCACTCACGCTCCACATCGTCGTGAGCGGTTTGAAGAACCGAGAGCCATTCTTCAAATGCTGTGACAGTGGTGCCAGCTGGTGTTGATAGAGCGGGTGTGTAGGAGGGAACAAGCTCCTTGACCTTTCTTTCGATGCGCTTCCACACCTCTAGCTCATCGATCAGGTCGTCAAAGCGTTCCAGTCCGAAGCGGCGGAGGATCAAGGCCTCATCCTCGATCAACGCTTTGGGATCGTTAGCCCGCACCAACTGGCAAACTTTGTAGATGTTGGTGCCGCGGCTTCGGACATACTTCAAGAAGCTTGAAATAACCTCCAGTACAGGTGGAGGTAGAGAGAATTCTCTAAAGAATTCTCGGATTCCCGGGCTGGACGCTTTGGGTGATGGAGGAGGTGGGGAAGCGTCAGCATGGAATTCCTCATCCACAGAAGAACTGGACGCTCCGTCATTGAAATTGAGAGTGCCGATGCGAACAGCGTCCTCTCCTGGCACATCTACTTTATCTCATTCTTCATCCTGTGCGACATGGGCACCGGCTTCCAGATCCTGACTCAACATTTTGTCAGAGTCTGAAGCGTTTGAAGAGGAAGCGACACTTTCCTCATCATCTTCATCTATCAATCCACGCTTCCCAGCCATGGAAAAGACTGATTTTTCTGACATCGGACGACGCTTTGGATTCTTGGTGATTTTCCCACCTTTTTTCTTCCTCATTTTCTTCTCCTCCTCCTTGTTGAGAATTAGCACTTCGGCTTCGATGTCAGAAGCGGGAGGGGCGACTACTCCAAACTCGTCCCTTGCAAGCGCATTACTAAAAAGTACACGAGTGTACTTGGTCTGTACTGGCCACTCCTGTGCTAGCCATGAATGCTCAAGAAACATGGAAATCCTCATTCCATATTTTAACTTTCCTAGGAAGGAAAGCATCCCCGTGTGTTCTCCTTCCTTCTCCTCCCGGACGACCTTCTTCGTTTCCAACAACTGTTTGATAAACCACGCTCTCCAATTATATTGAGTGTGGTTTTTAGCAGCATCACAGAGCGCCAATAGAAGTTGGATCTTTTGCTCCGTGATTGTTGACCAGCTCCTGGTGTGACAAAGTAGGCACTTTGTCACAATATTGATCATGTTGTCGAACGGCGGCTGGAGCAAGGTTGCCTTTGACTGTTTCTTGATGAAGATGGCGCGCAGATTGGTGGTGAAGTGCCTGAACTCTTTTTGGATGTCCAGATCTCCAGTAGATTCCGGATCCTCCCCAGAGTTCGGAATAGGGAAGGAATCTTCGAATAGCTCTTCAAGTGAGAGCTTCTCAATCGACACAGAGCGAGAGAGATTATCTTTGTCTAATTTTTAAAGCCAAATTTTTGTGGTTAGGGTTTCTGGGTTGAGGTTGAAGAGAAAATCAACTACTCCAAATGGGTTGATATATTTGGCGTGTTGAAATATGAGATTCTCCAACCCGGCATTCACAATTGCCCTCTTGATCACTCCTCCATCGGCAAGGTCACGATTGATGTCAGCATCCATGAACACGAACTTACTGTAGCGGCTTCGCAGAGCGGCTTCCTACTTAGCATTCACCATTTTAAATATATTTAAAAAATGGGGTGAGTGGTTAAGATCGTGCTCTACGGTTACTTTAATCATGCGGTCAGGGAAAAAGTAATTTGAAATGTTCGACCGCCAAGATTAAAAGGTTTTGGCGGTTCGGTAGTGCGCGTGAGATACATGCGCGAGTGAGTGTCGATTACAGTTCTTGTAGCAGACTTTGCATTAAATACAAAGATATCACACGCAATGTATACTTGATTGATATCTTACTTTATAGATATATAGCATATAAGTAAATTAATGAGAGATTAATTTTCAAAAAGATTCAAAATTTAGCTGATTGTCACGCTTTGGAATTTAGACGAGAGCATCTAGTTCTGAAAGCGTCTGTATCAGCATTTTAATATTTTCGGTAAGTCACGCACAGGGTTCTTGAAGACGCTTTGCGTTGACTCACTTACTTAAATTGAAAGACGCAAAAGGAAGACTTACCAGTCAGTCAATATTGTAATTGACTGATACCACGCTTTGACGATCCACATGCTCAAATGTTAAAGTGTTAGTTAAGAAACAAGAGCGTTCACGCTTTGGAAGTGTGAGAGCATCTGTTTCCATCTGGCGCTTTCTCTCTAAGTAAAGGTGCTTCCCCCTCAAACAGAGCTTCGAACTATCTTTAAAGAAAGTGTCAACTCTGTAGGGGAGGCGCTTTACTTATGATGAGAGATGAAATAATGCAAAGTCCTTTTGTCTTACTGAGGTAGGTCTATCTCGTGAATTCGATAACATGAGAGAAAATGAGATTGCAAAGTCCACAAGGGACCCTGTTGGGGAGGAATGTCTTCATAGGTTTCAATGAGGTGATGTGAGTTGCCTCATGCTTTACTAGAATATACCGTTTGGGCATGAGATTCACATTATCCATGAAAGAGCTATGAATTCACTTCCTTACTAGGGCATGCTATCTCATATTTTCATGAAGTGAGATTCTCGAGAGTAGACACTAACCTTTGTAGAGTTGGTGCTTCACATTATTCAAAACAAGTGAGGCTTTCACAATAAGCAGTGGTGAGAGTCTTCAGCACGCTTCACTTCTGGCTCCATCTTCAGTTGAGGTGATAACCATTCAGGCAACTCCATACAATACGTTCCAAAAATTACGTATGCGCATGTTAACTTGAAGAGGATCATCAACTCAATACTTCCATGTTTCTTCAGCTAAAAGGGTTTGAAGAATTTGGGAGTGGAACATTAAGATTGTGCCAAGCTCTAGACTTAAAAGCTGGACTCTCAAGAGATCCACAAGATACCACTAGTGCTCCGCTCTGACAAGACGGAACAAGTTTTACGAATACCGTGGCACGAGTAACAACCTTAATCAAGTTAATCTGAGATTAACTTATCAAGGAAGAGCACTCAACCGCACTTTCACATAAAGTGGAAGCGTGTAGAGATCGATGCTCCAAAAGGGAACTCCATCCTTTCGGTTTAGTTATCATCCCTTGTAAGGGGAGATAAAGTCTTCTCTTTCACACCACTTGCAAAGACCGGTTCCCCCTTAACCAATTATCCCAACAATCTTTCCCAGAAAGAAAGCATGAGAGTAGGTAGGGAACACGCTTTGCCTTCTCCACCTTTACTCCACCTTCTCATCACCAGGGTCTAGCAATCCTAGTTCTAGGCACAATTTGTTGAAGCGGGCTTGAGGAAGCGGCTTTGTGAGAATATCCACTTTTTGATCCTCAGTTGGAATCTTTTCCACCTTAACATCTTGCTTTTCCACATGATCCCGAATAAAATGATGGCGAATTTCAATATGCTTGCATTTTGAATGAAGCACGAGATTGTGGTGATGGAAATTGTGCTTGTGTTGTCACAATAAATTGGAACCTCCGAGCATTTCACTTTATAATCCTTCAACTGCTGCTTTAGCCAAAGGATTTGTGAACAATAGCTTTCCACTGCCATGTATTCCGTTTCGGTGGTAGAGGTGGCAACACTTGTTTGTTTCTTGGAAAACCAAGAAACCAACTTGTTGCCAATAATTGACACGTTCCAGTTGTTGATTTCCTATCAACTTTGCATCCACCGAAATCGGCATCGGAGTATCCACTAAGTGTGAGATCATCTTCCACCGGATACCAAAGACCTAAGTTGATGGTCCCTTTAAGGTATCGAAAAATGCACTTAGCTCCCTCCAATAGCTTTGCTTTGGATTGCTCTGAAATCTAGCACAGACGCCTACAGCAAAAGTGATGTCGGGTCGGCTAGCTGTAAGATAGAGCAGAGAGCCAATCAACATACGATAATCCGTAGCGTTGACTGACTTACCATCCAAGTCTGGATCTATCTTGAAGTTTGTGTTCATTAGAATTTTGTCATTTTTACAGTTTTGAACTCCAAACTTAGTGAGCATATCACGAGTATACTTGGCTTGATTGATGAAGATTCCTTGACTCGTTTGCTTCACTTGCAATCCCAAAAAGCATGTCATCGGCCCCATCATCGACATCTTGTATTTTCTCTTCATCAAACTCACTGAATTTGTCGCTTAGGCATTGATTTGGAGAGCCAAAGATGATGTCATCGACGTAGATTTGTACCCAAAGCATATCTTCACCGTCGTTAATAGTAAAGAGGGTTTGATCTACCTTCCCTTTTTAAAACCCGCTTTCAACTAGAAAGTTTGAAAGAGTCTCATACCACGCTCTGGGAGCCTGCTTGAGGCCATAAACCGCTTTGACGAGCCGGTACACTCGATCACTCATTTGAAAGAATATAATGCTAAAGTGAGCAAACGACAAAGGTGTCCACCATTGAGGGAGTATTATATATATATATATATATATATATATATATATATATATATATATAACATGTCATAAATTAAATTGTATCGATTATCAAGACGCCGGAAGGATATTTTCCAGCACAAATAAATGAGTAAAATTCAAAAAGCTTGCCAAATTTGGGTTTCTTCAACCACTAGCCCGTCATTAATTAATCGAAGTAATATCCTATGGAATTATGTAGTTGATTTAGCAGACAGAACTATAGATTATAGATATGAATTTCCACGAATCCTTTCTAGGCCAGGCAAACTATGGTATACGGAGTAGTACATTTCTTTTCAAAGGATTTCTTCAGTCGTTAGGATAGAACAATGTTTTAAAAATTGAACCGGGGATCAAACCGGCGAGACCTCCGGTTCTCGGCCTTTTCGGTTCAACCGGGGTCGAATCGGCCAAAACCGGGAAAACCGGACAAATCCGCGAACCGGTACCACGTACAGTTCACGGTTCAACCAGTTCAACCGTCCGGTTCGATCCGATTTTTAAAACACTGATAAAAAGTATAACTTCTAATGATGATAATATGCGATGATAATTGTGATCATCAAAGTGATATGATTGTATTATATATATTTAATTTAGTAAATTATTTCACATCACTTATTAGTTTTGATAAATTAAAAATATTGTTTAATATTAATTATATTTTCTATATTATAACTTATTTTCTATAAATTATTATTATTATTATTATTATTATTATTATTATTATTATTATTATTATTATTATTATTATTATTATTATTATTATTATTATTATTATGTGTGTGAGAGAGAGATTAGTTATAGAGCCACTCATTAGTCACATATCGACTTGAATAATGTCACGGACTCTACATATAGATTAGTTCTATCACAATTCACGAAACACAATTAAGTAAAATCCAAATTAAATAGCTAGCTCGCAAAATTTGGTTCGTCCAACCGCTAGCCCGAAATTAATTAATCGAGATGATTCAAGTACTATCCTGATATTAAATTATGTAATTGATTGAGTCGACGAATTATTGATTATTAATTTAAATTTCCACGAAAAGTTTCTAGGGCAGGCAAACTATTGTATTCATTAAAATGAAAAGTAAAAAGTCCAAGTGTTATAACTCCAATTGCTGTAGAAGTCATGCATCTTATTTAATAGAATGGCGCAGCATCAACATTTGACCCATGGATCTACCCGAATTATACATTAAACTACGTAATTTATACTACATAATACTAAGTAATATAAAAGTGGGTATTGTAAGTTTATGATTTCAGTTGACTTCCAAAACAGCCGATAAGTTAATTTGCAACTCTCGCAAAAATCGTTGTTAAAAAATTATTTGACAAAGTGTAAATAATTTTTTAGGGTAAGAATAAAACTGCATTACTAATATCCTAATGTACAATTTCAAAAAAGTAAATTAATTAATTAAACAATTGATGCATGCATAAAGCAAGAAAATCTATTCGCCCTCAGTTAAGCGAATTTCGGAATGAAATTATTTAAACATGTTACGGTGTGTGCAACATTTATAGGTGGGAAAGTTGTATCACTTAATCTTTCTTTCTGTAAAATTTTTCATGAAAAATTATACTGATAAAATGAATGCTCCCCCTACTCACCTGGACATAATGTAGTTACAACTGACGTAAAGATGATATGTTTAAATGAAATTTTATTAATATGTATTCTAAAAATAAATCATATCAAGAAAAACTAAATCTATTTATACCCTATTATATGAGTTGTTTTACAAAATTTGATTTGCCTTTTATGTCCCTATACTATATAATTTAGTTTAAGGTCAATGAAATCAATAACATTGGAATTTTTTTGGTAATGGATAACGATAGATAAGTATTACCATATTAGTATATTATGTAAAGAGGGCTCTTTGACTCTTTATAGTTAGATGGTAACCACTGTCATAATATTTCACTACTTTTGAATTATTTATTATAATACATATAACTATAATTAATATTTATAAATAAAAATTAGAATTAAAAAAAACTATACGTTAATTTTAAATTTATCGACCATATCTAATTAAATTAAAAAATAATTATAACTGTAAAATTAAACTAAATTATAACATATTGAAAATGAAAAAAAAAGACATACAAATTAGAAAAAATCAAATTTGGGACACGATTGGTACACAAAAATTAGGATAGAAGATATCAGGAACGGTGCTTTATAATAGGTATATATATAGTCGTATATCATTATTTTATAAAAACCATCTCTATATTTACAGTTCTTAGATAGATCACAATGTATAAACTTATATATAAGAGCAAAGAGAAGAACAATCGTTCTCGAACTAATAATGTCAAACAAGAAAATATTTAATTGTATTATCGATATGTTGCAAAATAAAAAGCAATACTAATATATATTTGATAAGTTTTGTTCAATATAATTGTAGGTGTAGAATAAGTCTCAATATACAATATTTGATGAAGTTTCAACATTATATATTGGAAACTTTGAGCATATGTCATCATTGCAACCGGTTGTATAGACAAATAGATTTTTCTTTATGTTAATCATTTTATTTTAAGATCTATCAAAATCTTAAAAAACATGTATTTTTAATAAAAATCAATAATTCACGAGGTCAAATGATTTTACATATTATAGAGGTTTAAGTTTATAAAATTCTATTAAAATAAACTTTATCTATAGAAAGGAAAAAGGGGTTGTTAATGATGAGTCAATGGATAAACTTATATCTCAGTTCTTGGTATGATGAAATGGAATGAGATACAAATAGAAAATGAGAGTAAGAATGGAATGAACATAAGAAGGAATACTTGATTCTTCTGCTTGTTATGAAGAATGAATAACAAAGGAATTTAATCCTTTTTTTTTTAAATTATAATTGTGTGTTCTAAATTAATAAAGCCTATGTTTTTCATAATGAGAGAGAAAATGTATGGATAGAAGAAGTGATGAGAAAAAAATTAGAGAGATAAAGTGATGAGAGAGGAAGAAAAATTAGGTAGAGAAAGTATTGAGAAAGAAAAAAAAAAAAAAAGAAAGAAAGATGACAAAGGTGACAAGAGGAAAGGTATGTTGAAAACAAACTGATGAGACAAAAATATTTTAGAAATTGAAAACTTTTAGAGATGAAAAATTTAAAAGAAAGAGCTAGAGAAGTTTTAGCCAGAGAGTTATGAGACGGGTAATTTTCGAAGAAAGAAATTGATGAGAGAGAAAGTGATTAAAGATGAAATTTCTACAGACTAAAAATCATGAAAGATGATAATTTTAGAGAAAAAATTGATGAGAGAAAATGTTGGGAACCTTTTCTCTCTTTGAACTAAGTTTTGATAATGCTATTAGAAACCACACTTAGACAATAGACTTTAATTGGAACAGGCTGGTCTCCGTGTTTGGATCAGTCAAGCTTAACCCGAACAGGTTGCTATGTAAAGGTCAAGGTTGGTAGTGCAACCTTGTACCTATTTTTACTTAAACCTTGTCATAATGTTCTTTTATGTAATCTATCTATGTAATATGCTCCAACAATACTCGAAGATCTCTTGCGAAGATTACAGAAGACTGAAGACAGTTCGAGGTATAGGAAGCGTGACCTGCAAAGTCCAACCTGAGCTGTAACTGAGGAACCTGTCCTCTACTCAACGTCCATAATTGAGTCAGTGTACGGTTCTGCACATACTGACACACACAACGGCTCTATTACAAATGCTTCTCTATAAATACCTCAAGACATTCAA